>JAYESA010001106.1:0-63132 GCA_036927795.1 Iris macrosiphon | reverse complement strand
ATATATTTTACTTATAATATTAATAAAATTCTTTTATAAAAGAAAAGAAAATAAAAGAAAAATCAAAACCCTAACTCTACCCCCCAGCCCGCAGCCCCCCCCGGCCGGAGCGACGAGCCCCCCCCCCCCCCCCCCCCCCGCCGCCGGAGCCGCTCCGCCGACCCCCGCGGCGAGCCTCCCCCTCTCCCCGCTCCCTCTCCCCGCAGCCTCCTCCTTCTCCTCAGCCATCTCCTCCTCCCCTCTTCCTCCTCTCGATCTCCCCCTCCACCCTGAGCTCCACCGCCCGCCACCACCTCGCCTGACTCCTCCTCCTCCTCCTCTTTCCCTCCACCCCGAGCCCATCTCCCCCTCATTCGCCCTTCCTCCCCACCCTGTCGGCTGCCACCACCACCACCCCCATCACCGCCATCATCATCGTCGTCTCCGCCACTCGCCACCGCCACCTCCACCTCCACCTCCTCCACTCACTTCCCCTCTCGACTGAGCCCTCCCCTTCCTCCTCCATCCCCCACCGGATCCAGCCCCGACCGCCGGCCTCGACAGTAGCCCCCTCTCCCTCCCAGCCCTCCAGACGACCGCCACCACCACCATCATTGTCATCACCACCATCTCCAGCGGCCAACTCCTCCACCTCGACTTTCCCTTCCCTGATCTCCTCCACCCTCTCCTCCCAGCTCCTCCTCCTCCTCCTCCTCACCGTGAACCACCCCCCCCCCCCCGTGGCCAGAGACCGGATCTCTCTCCCAGCCGCCTCGTCGTGCCCTGCCCGGTCGTCCCGTTGACCGACGAGCTCCGCCTGAGCACCTCCGGCGAAGCCCGGCAAGTCTTCCCTGGACTCAGACCGGACACAACAGCATTTCAGAGCCCGAACACAGCCCGGACACGACCAGCGTCGTGTCGCAACTCTTCCCGGACACGGGAAATTCAATCCACGGAGCCCTGTTCAGGTAACCCATTCTATCTCCTCGTAGTTCTGTTTTTAATTCCGTCAATTGTGACACGTAGGCTATGTGACCCTCTCGGTGCCCGTGCAACCCGCTCGGTGCATCGCGTCCTGTGACGATCGCGGCACGCGATCCAAAACAGGAAAAACAACGACCCGATTCACCCCGGAACTGGATACGCCCCGCCAAACGGGACGACTTGGTCGCACGCGGTCTTTACCGAAATGTGCGCGACGTTGATACGGACGTGTAGGAATTCGAAGAAGTTAATTTGGATGTGCGTGCACACCGGAATCAACGCGTATCCGCCGACACCGCCCCGTATCCGTCAGTTCTGGAACACGCTGCAACTTTGTGTATACACGTCGGATTAAAACGAAACTTGTGCCATCGGACTCGTAGCAATACGCTGGTCCTGTGAGCCAAGTTTGGTTCGATTCTGAGAACGTTGACAAAATCCCGTATCGTGGGCCCCACGGGCTCCACTTGACGGGCGATTTTGTGACCGGCTCATCGGAATCCGATTCTGGAAGTTCCGTTGGGTTCGTATCGACGTTCTGGACTTGTGGACACTAAGTTTGGCGAATTTGGAGACCTTTGACCCTGACACGTTTTTCGGTGCAAAGTGGGCCCACATGTGGACCCCGCTTTGACCGAAAACTGTCAATTTTTGCCCCTGTGTCCAAATTGGACTTAAGGACAGGCGTTTCTAGCTATTTGATATTTTCTGAGACTGTTAGTGATGTTTATTTCAGTATCCGGAGATATTTATTCTGAGGCCATAGTTCTGACTTTTGGCATTTGACATCTGGACATTATATTTGCAGCTCTCCCGCCAGGCAAGTATACCTTGCCTTGTTGTACTGTTTATATTCAGTTCTTGCTAGTTACATGTTTATTTATTTTTATATAAATGTGCGCGTTCGAGCAGACTCGGGTGCAGTCAACGATGGCGTTGACGTTAGGACTTGTATCTGACCTAGTGTCTAGTAGACCCACCTAAAATTGTGAAGTTATTGATATAACTTCCCAGGCCTTGACACGTATCATTACACGTCACCGAGTGAGTACATGTAGGGACGCGTGCCTCATGCACGACTGGCCATCAGTGTGAGCAACACGTGTAGAGGTATTTAGCTCAGTTGTTTATTTTATTGAGACTTGCATCATAGTAGGAGGTGTCCACGTCGTTTTCACGATTTGTACATCTATATTGGGCGGGAAAGACATCTAGTAGGCGTATGGGACACCCCCCCCACTGATATATACTCAAGTTACCATGCTCTTCGGAGATGGGGATTACGGTATATATAGCGAGTTACCATGCTGCTCGGAGATGGGTATTGGTTTTCTTGTTCCCATTACCATGCTCCGAGGAGGATGGGGTATTATCCTTCGTTCCATGCTCTGCAGGGATGGACGATTGCAGAGTTACCCGTGTGATCGGGGGCATATGATACATATACTAGCCAGTCATGACGATTGGTGAATTACGTCAGCATATGTCTAGCCTACACTTTCCCATGCGTACTACAAGGTCTTTAAATTGCATTCACTTAGATGGTTAGCATACCCCTTTATTTATTCAGTATTTACTTTATGGCATGTCATTTTTTATGTATCTTGCTATGTCCCTCTGAGGACCTGGTCCCCTGCCAGGTGTATATTTTCTTGGGTATTCGCAGGAGCACAGATCCGGACATGTTACGTTTATCCCGAGGAGGTCTTCTCTTCGAGCCTCGTGATTGTCAGATGTTGTTCTTATATGGTGTGTATCTGGTTCCTTTTTATATTCTATTTCGGCAGTAGATTTGATTTCATCTGATTGTCATTCTTAGATATCTGTATTGAGATCTATTTACATGGTTATTGGTTATCTTTATGTGATTTCTGTGGATGAGATTTAGATATAACCCTGTGACTTGTAATCTGTTTTACCACTTATGAATTATTGTTCATTATACAGCGTACGCACGTATATATGGTTTCCATATATTGGAATTGCCATATATACGGGCCAGCTGGCATGGTTACGTGACCTAGTCCTACGTATTTTGGGACTGGGGCGTGACAAGTTAAGACTATAAACAGGAATATGAGTAAACAGGAATAATATGAGACAGGAAATAAAACTACAACAGCCAACAAGAACTATAACAAGACAAGAAGCGATGTGTGTGAACTTGTGTTTATTTTAGAATACATACTTGGCATGCAGGGGTTTATAAGGCTAATCCGGCCGTCATAGACGGCTATTAAACATGAATAATTGAGATCCGGCTGAGGGTACAGTCGCGTACCAACAGCTATTAAACACGGCAGGGGGAAAGGGTTAACTACAAGCCTTCTAGTATTCTCCCACCCGACACGAAAATAAGACATGAACTCCAGTATTCAAGACATAAAATTCGGTATTCTAACACTATGTGTAACCAATCAAATAATACTAGTAGAGCAAGAAATTAATTATCACAATATAGAGATTAAACTTGAAGTGCAGGTACTTGCCTGATGTTTGGATCCGATTATAGTTTGGTGTCTCGGGGAAAATTTCCAGAGATGAGTCCAGATGCTGAAATAGACATTGCCATCATGCTCAGAAGATATCAAATAGCTAGAAACACCTGTCCTTGGGTCCAATTCGGAGACAAGGGCAAAACGATAATTTCGGGTCAAAACGGGGTCCGCACGTAGGCCCGCTTTGCACCAAAAAATGTGTCAGGATCAAAGGTCTCCAAATTCACCAAACATAGTGTCAACAGGTCAGGAACGATGATACGAACCCAACGGAACTTCCAGAATTGGATTCCGATTAATAATTTAAAACCTTGATTTTAATTACAGAAAATTCCCAGAAAATTCTAGAAAATTGTGAAAAATTCAAGTTTAATAATTTTGAAAATTCAGGGGGTTTACACTCGTACAACTTCATGCTGCATTAAAAGCAGACATGTTTTACAAAGAGTGGCGATGTAGCAAACTTTTTACGCCAAAGCAGTCTGGATGTACTGTTTTACGCTGGTTATTTTAGAGCTCTATTTTACGCTGTATAGCGTTGAAGCTCTGTTGTACACCAATGGCTCTGAAGTCATATCTTACGCCACCCAGTGCTGAAGCTCTGTTTTACGCGGACTTCATGCATGTTGGGGGTTTTACGCGTATAACTCTCCAGCGTATTTTTCATGCTTCTACAAGAGGAAGTTTGGTTACGATAGCCCCCACCATAAATTTGTCTTCCTGCTTCATGCCCTCTTCCTCTAGTTTCTGTTGCATCTTCAGAAGTTTCTTAACTTGTGGTAAGATCACCTTCTCGTCCTCAAATTGCAAAGTGAAGAACTTCTCGACGAGATAGTTTTTGATATTTTTTTCGTCAGTTTTATAGTACACCTGTTTGCGTGGGCATCTGACCGCATGGCCCCTGGCCGCATGTGCTCCAGGATGCATGGCTCCACGAAGCATGCGTCCTATCAAGCAACCATGCATGTAACTCGTGCATAAAAGGAGCGCACGAGCGCAATGGCCCCTGGCCGCATGCGCTCCAGGCCACATGGCTCCACGAAGCATGCGTCCGAGCAAGCAACCGTTCATATAACTTGCCATAAAAGGAGCGCACGAGCCGCATGACTCCATGAAACATGCGCCCGAGCAAGCAACCGTGCATGTAACTCGCACATAAAAGGAGCGCATAAGTCCCGTGCTAAGTGCAAAGTGTGCCAACCTAGCTCTACTTTGCGTCCGAGTCCGAGTCGCTTAGCTCATAAGGAAAACTCTCCAAAGATGGTGACAAAATAAAGATTGTCATAATGGGGTTCACACTTAATTCCTCCAAGAAAGTCAACCCACATCGACCACCACCCCAAGTGCATATGCCAATACTAAACAAAGCTATATATTGAGATATACACATTAGTGGTTTTTCAATGTGGAACTAAAACTCCCAAAATAAAGTAAAAAATAACAATATATATATATATATATATAATTTTCGTCCTTCACAAATATATTTGCTACAATATTTGGCCTAATTGATCAAAATATACTTGTACATTGCGCATACCATGCTTGGACGTACGCTGGCCTTCGTCCCCACTTGTCAGTATGCATGGGTGCAACTAAGATGAAATTAAGATTTTTAAGACTTGATCAAAAAAGGAGATCGATTCTTATAGGAGTTCAATATAACCTAGCTTGCTATATATATTGCTATATTGCTTTGTCAGTCTAGCTAGCAAACATACAACGAACATATGGTCTAGCTAGCTACATACCTCACTTCCAAAGCCTACTCTCTAAAGCAATCCAAAGCTAACTATATAGCTAGCATTCGATCGATCGTATCTCCTTTATTTTTGTTTCTAAGCTAAGCTAAGCTAAAGCTAGACTGTACATGTACGATGGATAACAAAGAAAAATTCAAGGCGAAATATATAGCACTACTTTTCTTTTCTTTTTTTTGTTGCTAGCTAGCTAGCTATATAGCTTTTCGTATACTTTTTATGATCGATCGGCAAAGAATTAACCGAGCATGATGCATGCATGCATGCATGCGCCACCAGAATAATTGGCCCCGTCCCGCCATAAAAAGAGTAGTCGCCGGCGGCCAGGAAAGCCTCAATTAGTGCATTGTTGGCCAGCAATGATGACAGTTTGTCGTTTTGTGATAAAGTCTATTAATTTTAAAAAATGTTAAATGGCTCCCGGAACCAAATCTCAGCCTACGTGACCTCCTCTCATTTGCTTCCAACCTCCCTTGTACTCCCATTCGTTTCCCATTCGTTTCGGGTCCACCGTTGGAAACTTCCAACCCTCCGTCCAATGAAGGACCGACACATCACGCGGAGGCCATAGTCCCGAGGACCGTAAAACACAGTTGATTAATTTTGGATTATTTTGTAAAAGGATATCAAGTTTAGACCATAATTAGACTTTGGATATTCAGTTTGTCCGTTGATGAATTTTGGTAGGACTGCAAATGAGCCAAGTCGTTCGCGGGCTGCTCGAAGCTCAGCTCGATACAAGCTTGTTTGAGCTCGGTTCGTTTAATAAACAAGCCAAGCTCAAGCTTCATTTTCGAGCTCGTTTAATAAACAAGCCAAGCTCAAGCTCAGAAATATTCGGCTCGTGTGAGCTCGCGAGCTAGCTCGTTTATGAGCTTGCGAGTCAGCTTGCAAGCTGGCTCGTTTAGAAGTTCGTTTATGAGCTTGTTTATGAGCTTGCTTAAGAGCTCATTTAGAAATTAGAATGGCCTATTAAGGAGTTCAAAAGTCCACAATTCTGAATGGGTATAAAAGCTTATCTTCAACCCTAATTTTTTTCCCCTCTATTTCTCTTCTGTTGGCCACCACCTGCCAAATACGCTAAATTTATTTTCTTCTCTAGTTCTCCTCTCCACCGCGACTGCTTATCTCCTCTCCACGTCGCGACTGCTCATATCCTCTTAATCCTCTCCACCCGCGAGTCTGCGACAGCTCATCTCCTCTCCACTTGCGAGTCCGCAACTTTGTAAGCCTTTTTTTGCTTCTCTTTCTTCCTACATCAGATTTTTCTTTGATTGTTTGAGGTTGATTCCTCGGAAAAGTTGCTTCCACACAACTACACATGAGACTCACAGGAATATATGAAGCCATAAATATGTGAACCTCTCTCTCTCTCTCTTTCTTTCTTTCTTTCTTTCTTTAACAATGTTGGCAATTTTTCTATATGGATATACAATTTTTTTCTTTAAGGAATGAAAAAATACTAAAAATTCAGAAAAAGATGCAATAATTTAAAAGCTTCAAGTTTTGTCCTCGTGGTGTTTGATAATATGCCTAAAAGAAATCATGACCGATTTAAGGTCACGGGAGTTCACAACTCACAAAGCATGGTTAGGAAATAACAAAATAATTTGTTTGTCAATTTTTTTGAATTTTTTAATTGAATATGTTCTGCATACCATCCATACTTATGTGGTCGACATACAAAATAATTTCTCTGAATTTATCCCATATTCATATCTTATCCTGAACTGATTACTATGTATATCACCATGATTTACTTACTTTTCTCTTGCTTTTCAATTTTTGATTTTCTAGAACATGGTTGAGACTTCTAATGCAAATAAGGCTTCTCAACATATTCCGTCCGCCCAAGGCTCTATTAATATTGATGCTAAAAATACAAATCAAATATTGGATATATATGATATAGCCGGGGATAATGAAGAGGAGAATCCATTTTGCTTGACGAAAAGGAAACGAACATCCAAAGCATAGGATGAATTCAAACAAGTTACTCTAAAAGATGGCTCCACAAAGACTGAATGCGTCCATTGCAAGCAAAAACTAGCAATTAACAAGAATGGTTCGACAACACAATATCATTGGCACTTGAAGTCTTGTGTCAGGAGACAAATCAACTTGAAAGGGCAATAAGAGCTAACTATCACTTCGACCATAGGGGAGTCAGGATCTGTAAGTGTAGTACAAAATTTTAAATATGATCAAGTTAAGATAAGAGAGGTAATGTCCCATATGAATAAGGTTCATGAGCTGCCATTTCTTTTTGTGGAATATGATTTATTTAATTTATTGGTGAAAACCGCGACACCTTATTATCAGAAGGTTAGTCGTACAACTATAAGAAATGATTGTTTTACAAGTTATGAGTTCGAGAAAAAAATTGTTTTCACATTGCTTAAGAGTTCTAATAGAGTAAGCGTGACTACAGACTTATGGAAGTCAAGCAACTAAAAGATTTCATATATGGTCATTACTTGCCATTTTGTGAACTTTAATTAGAACTTACAAAAGCGAACTCTAAACTTTTGTGATGTACCACCACCTCATACTGGACTTGCTATTTGTGATATTTTGCACAAGTGTTTAATTGGATGGAAAATTGAAGATAAGGTGTGGAAGGTGACCGTTGACAATGCTGCCTATAATTGATGTTGTTGTTCGATTGTTGAAAGAGAACATTTCTTACAAGAATCAATTGCCCCTAAGTGGCAAGCTTTTTCATGTAAGATGTTGTGCTCACATCTTAAATCCCCTTGTTCAAGATGGGCTATCTGAGATTACTGATATAATTAAGAATGTACTTGAAAGTGTCAAGCATGTTGCAAATTCATAGTCTCGTCTTATCATGTTTGGCGAAATCGTAAAGCAATTAAAGTTGTCTTCCAAGCATCTTATTCTGGATTGTTGTACAAGGTGGAATGCCATCTATTTTATGTTATCGGCTACTTTGGAGTTCAAGGATGTCTTCCCTCGATATCAACAAAGATCAAACTTATGTCTACTTGCCTAGTGTGGAAGATTGGAAAAAGGTTGCTGAAGTTTGCTCATTTCTTGAAGAATTTAATCAGATCACCCGGATCATTTTAGGTATTGAGTATCTAACTTACAACTTATTTCTTTATGTAGTTATGTTAGATTTTTATAATTAGTTTAATAATTGAATTTTACTTCAGGTAATGAATATCCAACATCAAATTTCTTTCTTTCCGATCTTTATGTTATCAAAAGGTTGTTGAATGAAAAATCGATGGGTGAAGAAGATTTTATAAAATTATTGGTCAAGAAGATGAAAGAAAGACAAATTTGATAAGTATTAGGGTAATTGTAATTTATTGATATCTATGGCAGTTGTTTTAGATCCTAGATACAAAATACAATTTATTGAATCGTGCTTTCCCTTGGTTTATTCGAGAGTTGATTCCATTAAGCATTTTAGTTCGGTTCATGAGACTTTGTGCATGCTCTACAACGAGTATCTTGAGGCTTATAGAGCAAATAATGTTGAAGCTCAAGGTGAAAATATTAAAGAAAGTTCTAGATCTATTGGGATAGGAAAATCTAGGGGAAATGGTGAATTTAGAAATTATATAAGGAATGTTGAAGTAGTATTTGAACAAGTATATTGGGATTAAATTGTACCATTAAATTTTATTTATGGTGATTATCTATATATGGTGATTGGCTGGCTATATATGGTGATTGGGGTATTGGGATTAAATTGTATTAAATTATATTTATGGTGATTGGTCATGTGACTTAGGCCCCAAGTTGATACGTGGATGTATATATATGTAATATCATGAAGAATGAAATACCTAGAATATTATCTCCTATCACTTCTTCATATGGTATCAGAGCTTGACGGCTAGGGCACGTTTTCTTCGAGCGGTGGCGGTGGCGGTATGTCGAGCGACGACGACGACATGACGAGTGGCACCGGCGGCAGGACTTCTACGCAGGCGGCATCACAGGTCAATCCCACATACCCTTATTATCTTGGTTCTAATGACAATCCGAGTAATGAAATTACGAAAGTGGCATTTCGTGGGGAGAATGATGAGGAATGGTCGAGATCTATTCGGCTTTCTCTACTGGCTCGACAAAAATTTGGGTTTTTTGATGGGTCGATCAATAAACCTTCGAAGAATAATCAATTGGAGGATTGGTATTGCGTCCAATCGATGCTTGTGCATTAGATTTTGTATACTGTCAACGCTTCGGCGAAGAAGACAATACCATACTTTGAGGAGGCAAAACCACTATGGGATTAGCTCAATGTCCGATTTAGCAGACATGCAGCTAGTGGTAGACGTGGACGGGGTGCGAAAGTGCTTGCGGCGGTGGCAGGACGTGGCTTCATTGCTGCACAGCCGTGGATGACAGATGATGGTGCAGGCGGCAGAGGTGTGTCGGGATTGACTCTGGACCAATGGCAACAACTTATTTTTATGCTTGGTAATTCTTCGGCCAAATCTCCGGAGGATCGTTTGGTGGATAAGTCCATTGCACCTTGGATTATTAATACAGGCGCTTCGAATCATGTTACGGAGAATTTGGATTTATTGTTGTGGGTGACGACAATGGAGGAGTGTCCGGTTGTACTCCCAGACGGACTGACTGCGGTTGCCTCTAGCTGCCGGCATGTTGCTCTTGCACCAAGCATGGTTCTCACGAATGTTCTATTCGTACCTCAATTATATTGCAATTTAATTTCTGTGGCCCATCTTATTGATGATATAAATTATGTTGTACAATTCACTAAAAAATTGTTCGTGATACATGACCCAGTTTGAGGACCCTGATTGGCGTCGGTGAAGGTCGGGACGGATTCTACTACTTTCGTATTGTACCGAAGACTCAGGCCTTGGCAGTGACTGGGACGACTTCTATGAAAATTTGGCATCAGCGACTTGGGCATCCTTCTGATAAAGTAGTAAAGTCACTTCCTGTTGTCAGTTAGTAGTTCAGTGAATAAGGCATGTGAAGTTTACCCTCAAGCAAAGCAAACTCGAAGTATCTTTCCTGTCAGTGACTCTCGGGTTGTTGTAATTTTTGATTTGATACATTGTGATCTTTGGGGGTCGTATCTTATGCCTTCTTCGTGTGGAGCTCGATATCTTTTGACGATTATAGATAATTTTTCTCGTGCAGTTTTGGTATTTTTATTTATTGATAAGACTGAAATATACAAGATATTTTGGTCATTTTTTCTATGATTGAGCGGTAATTTAATTTCAAAGTTCGTATTATGCGAAGTGATAATGGTACTGAGTTTAATTTCCTACGTGACTACTTTGCGCAAAATGGTATTTTGTTGCAGACATCTTGTGTAGGTACACCTTAGCAGAATGGGAGGGTCGAACGAAAACATAGATATATTTTGATTGTGGCATGTGCTTTACGTTTTCAGAAAAATTTGTCAAATTTTTTTTTGGGTGAGTGTATTTTGGCGGCTGGTTTTTTGATCAATCTAACTCCTTCAAGCCTTCTTGGTTTTAAACCCCCCTATGAAATATTATTTTGTGCTCCTCCTTATGATGAATTAAGTATTTTTGGTTGTCTTTATTTTGCCCACAACCAAAAAGCTAAGATAGATAAGTTTGCTCCTCGCAGTCGAAAGTGTATTTTTTTTGGATACCCCATAGCAAGAAGGGTTGAAATTGTATGATCTAGCTACTGGTGATTTTTTTGTCTCTCGAGATGTTAAATTTTATGAGAATGAGTTTACCTATTGTCATGACCCGCACCCGAAAATCGGGCATGAGCCGTGGGTACGTCCAGCCTACGCCGCAGAATCGGCGGTAGAACGCTGTAAAGGTCCGTTCTAGGTCAACCAACTATCTAGATAACTCACAGAAAAATCCGGCATGACCTCTCCAAAAGGAGGGCAAAACCACGCAATATATATATGTGAATAAAATCCTCTCCAACAGGAGGGCAACCACGCAATATATATATGACAATAATCTCAATCACAAAACTAGAGGAAGAATATAAGCACGATATGATATAAACAAGAAAACCAGAACCAAGAGGGCAAGGCAATCCAAAATAATACAGTCCAGGTCTAAAAGCTACAACATCACAGCATCAAAAGAATAAGTACAGTCATCCAAAATACAAACCACTGAAAAATAACCCAGGAAACCCACCTAGCTAACTAGGGTGCTATCGGCGTCTCCTCGGCGCACTCCTCCTCGGGGTCACAGCAGTCGTCAACACCAGGCCCGTAGAACGTAGGGCAATAGTCCTCAGGATCCTCTGGAAAAAATATGCCCAGTCAGGACTGGAGCGAAGTACATAACTCTGAAAGCAACTCCAAATGCATGGTAAGGTGTATATGACGAGCAATAGAAAAGTAATCAAGATGCACAGGAAATAAATATATGCTGGAGCACAATAAATAGCTGTAATATAAACTGGAGAACAATACAAGTAGTGGAAAAGTAACTGCAGGTGAGAAACATGAATACTAGCTAAGTGCCTTGAGCACAAGTTCGTTATATGATCGGCTTAGGTTGCACATGAAAGTCACTACGATAACTCCGTTATGCGTGAGTTGCATAACCGACATACACATGAATACTGTTTGGCTTTGATCATATAACCAACTCACTACTCCCCTCCCCCACTAATACCATTGGATCCAACCACAACACGCTACGTACATGATAATAGCTCGCGCACACGAAGGCGAGAGCACAAGAAGCACATGATAGCACATGATAATCAATACCCGAAGCACATGATGAAATACACGTGATAGAGTACCCGCTGAACACGGTAAGGGGGATAGCACCTCATGACGGGATCCACTAGTACCAGCTCGTGTAATAAAGTGTCAGAATCAAGTATTACAGTTCTAGAACAGGTGATATAAACGCTATCATGAAATGGAAACTATCAGAGGTAGGTACTCGCCTGATGTCCTGAGCAACTGATGAGGATCGAGGTCCGGACCGGTGTCGCAAGGACCTAATGCGAAAAACAAGGATTAAACAGGGTTCTAAGCATTTAAACTGATATAAAATAATTAAAAACAGGCTTCTAGGGCTATTCTAGGTCGAACGGGTCAAACCGGTGAAAATCGGGTCAAAAAGTCAACCCGGGGGCCAAAAAGTCAACTCTAGGTCAAAACTAGGTCAAACGTTGACTTTTACGGTCAACGGGGACAATTATGGTCAAAGCTAGGTCAAACTAGGGTGCCCCTGAAATTCTAGGTCAAACCGAGCTCATTAAGCTACTAAACTCACAAACTCGCCTAATCGAGATACCGGGATACCCTCGGTATCCGATACCTCGCCCTAGGCCACGCACCCCGCCTAAACCCGCTAAAACCTATGCTAGCACGCGTAATTATATACATATAAACATATAAAAATCATTCCCAAGCATTTCCTAGGCTAATGCTCAAATACCCCGCTCGAAACTCAATACCTTGAATATCTCAAGGTATCGAGATACCTCGGTATCTCAAGGTATTGAAGTTTCGCCCTAAGGCCCTCTAGCTAGCTGCCTAGCTATTAATTATATACCTAGTTATTAATCTGGGCTAGGTAATATATATATCTACCATATATATATACATCTAAGTATGTATATACCTATGTATATAGATATCCACACACATTTACCCGATACCCATAACCTTACCTAATCATAACATATATATATATATTACCTATCAAGATATCTATATATATATAACTAACTATAGATATATAGATATCTATCTCCTAGATAGATAAAACTACCTATCTACCTATCTACCTATCTAGTATCCATAGATATAGGTATCTATCTATCTAAGTATCTAATAACTATTCTTACCTATTTATCCAACTACCTATCTATAATACTAATATCTATATAGTCTATCTAGTTAACTATTAAACCAACTACCTCCCTGCGAATGTTGCTGCTGCTCTAGCGCTGCGTACTGCTACTGTTGCCCTTGCATATTGCTGCTGCCGCTGCTCCTACATGCTGATGCTGCTGCCCATGCTGCTGCTACTGCTGATTCTGCTGCTGCTGCACTTGCTACTGCTGCTGCTGCTGGTTCTGCTGCTGCTGCAGCTGCTGGTTCCCGCTGCGCTGCTGCTACTTGCTGTTTTCTCCCCCCTCCATCTCACACACACACACCCATATATATATACAGCTACAAATATATATATAAACACACATATTAATATATATATATATCAATACACACACACTCTAAGATATATACACACACACACATATGCATATATATATACACATAGACATATACACACATAAGCACATAGATATAAATACACTCATATATATATAAATATATATACATAAACAAACATACATATATATATATAAATATATATATATATATACACATATCAAAACAAACACAACCACGCACACAACACTCAAACCACACGCCCTACTCACGCCCAACGACCCCGACACTCACTAATACCCTAAAATATATAAAATATAGTCCGAAAACTCTAGCACACACTCCCCGATACTAACCCAACGCGCGCACAAAGCCGAAACGAGGAAACCAAGTCGAAATGGCCGTTCGGTCATTTCGACGAACACGTGGTGCGCGGCTCGGAAAACCTCCTGAAACGCACACCAAACGAACTCGGAATCGGCCCAAAATTTACCCACGCGCTCTACACGATATCTAGATCCTAGAAAATGCGCTTCCACGTCGATTCTAGACCCGTGGCGGAAACGCACACGCACTTAGAATCGGCGACGACGAAAAGCCCCAATTTCGCCCGAAACGCCCGTTTCTCCGCGACACGGCTTCCCGTGTCCGAACGGAGACACGCACTCACCCTCTAGACATCCGACAACGTCTACCTAGGTCCATCTAACCTAGGGCATCACCCAAAATTGGGCCAAATTTGGATTCTACCCGAATTCGACACAAAACCTAATGTCAAAGTCTCTAAACTCACCCAAACTAGTTCCAACTTCCTCCTACGGGTAGGGTTAGGGTCTAGGAAGGTTCTACAACACTAATTACACTACACAAAAATAATTAGGAAGGGAAAAGTTAGGTTTTACCTCTTGGGAGTTGGAATCCCAAGGCCAAAGTCTCAAATTCCCTCCAAATCAACTCCCTCAAGCTCCAAGCTTCCAAATCTATCTCCCACACTAGATCTAGGCTTCTCACACCTAGGTTAGAGAAAATGCAAGGTGAGGGTTAGCTTAAGGAAGAAGAAATGAAAGAAAGAAAGAAGAAAAGTGGAAGAAAACTCACCTTGGGGAAGAAGGAAGAAGAAAGAAGAAGTGGAGAAGAAGAAGAAGTGAAGAAGAAGAAGTAAATGAAGAGAGGGGGAAGTGAGGCTGCTGTGCTCACGGTTTGGGGGGGGGTAGGTAGGCCGGCCAATGCTATTAAAGGGATTCCACTAAGTTACCAAATTCCCAAAACGCCCCTACTCACTCGGTTTTGGGTTCCGGGCCTCCAAATGCACTCAAACTAGCTCCAAATCTCTCCAACTAACCTCCTAAAAATAAAATAATAAATCTAAGCCCCAAAATAATTCTCACAAGGGTGTGGGCTGGGTCGGACATGGGTCCACTAGGGTCTGACATGGGTCCAGGCTAGCCAAAACCCTAAAACAATCAAAATAAAAATAAGACAAGCACTAATTAAATATAAATATAAATAATTAAATACAATACACTATTTATCAAATAAAAAAAAATATACCCTATTTTCTAGAATTGGGTAGTGACAAGCCTACCCTCCTTAAAATAATTTCGTCCTCGAAATTAAAAGACGAAACTAGGACAGGAATGCAAAGAAAGAACCATACCTCAGGGCTCGAAGAGATAGGGGTATCGCTCGCGCATTTCATCCTCCCTCTCCCAGGTCGACTCCCCTGGAGAGTGATGCCTCCACGCGACGCGAACCAAGGGAATAGTCTGGTTCCTCAACACCTTCTCCCGCCGATCCAGAATCTCCACCGGCTGCTCTGGATAGCTAAGAGTAGGGCCCACTGCGATCTCCGAGTGATCCAATACGTGACTGGGATCCGCCACGTACCGTCTCAACTGCGACACGTGGAACACATCATGAACTCCCTCCAGCGTAGGCGGCAACTCAAGCCTATACGCCACGGCGCCGACCCTCTCAAGAACACGGAAGGGTCCGACGAAACGTGGGCTAAGCTTCCCGCCTCCACCGAAGCGAATAGTGCCCCGCGTCGGAGAAATCCTCAGGAACACCAGATCTCCAACCTAGCACAAACAAGGTCTCTGCACTTAGTCTAAAACAAGCAATCACAAGCAAACACAAGAACAAAATCTAGATTCTAAGCTATACCTCGAACTCCAAAGGTCTCCGGTGGCTATCGGCCCAATGCCGCTGCCTGTCCTGCGCCACCCGAAGTCTATCTGTAATGAGCTTGACCTTCTCCGCTGCATCAACCACCATCTCCGGGCCAAGCAAAGCTCTCTCACCTACATCATCCCATGACAACGGAGTGCGACACCTCCGTCCATACAACGCCTCAAAAGGTGACATCTCGATACTGGCTTGGTAGCTGTTGTTGTAAGCAAACTCTACCAAGTGCAAGTGATCCTCCCAAGAGCCTCTGAAATCCAAAACACAGGTCCGAAGCATGTCCTCCAGTGTCTGAATGGTCCTCTCTGACTGACCATCTGTCTGTGGGTGATACGCACTACTAAACTTGAGCTGGGTGCCCAAGCTAGCCTGCAGACTCCTCCAGAAATGCGAGGTAAAGCGACTGTCCCGATCTGATACTATGCTCACTGGAACTCCATGCAGTCTGACTATCTGGCGCACATACATCTCTGCTAGTCTCTCTGTAGACGTACCCACTTTGAATGGTAGGAAGTGGGCCAATTTGGTCAACCTGTCCACGATGACCCAAATCGCATCCTTCCCGCCTGGAGAACGGGGAAGTCCAGAAACAAAATCCATGGTCACATGCTCCCATTTCCACTCTGGAATGGGTAACGGCTGGAGTAATCCTCCTGGCCTCTGCCTCTCCGCCTTCACCTGCTGGCACACTAAGCATCGAGATACGAAGCGTGCTACCTCCCGCTTCATCCCGTACCACCATACATGCTGTCTCAAATCTCTATACATCTTGTTGGCACCTGGATGCATAGAGTACTGGGATCGATGCGCCTCCTTGAGAACCTCCTCGCGCAACGACCCACTCGGCACACACAACCTGGTACCGTGCCGCAAGGAACCATCATCAGCAATGGTGAAGTCATCTGCTAATCCCATCTGAACCTGCTCCCTGATGCTCCTCAGGGACTCATCCTCAAACTGTGTAGCCCTGATCCGGTCTACCAACTCTGACTGAATCTGCAGTCCCCACATCTGCATCTCAACTCCAGGCACTATCACCTCAATGCCCAAGCTCTCTAGATCTGCCAGAAGATAACGATCTGTAGTCAGGCACATAGCTACCGGATACCTGCTCAATGCATCCGCAACTACGTTCGCCTTCCCTGGATGATACTGCAATGATATGTCGAAGTCTTTCATCAACTCCAACCATCTCCTCTACCTCATGTTCAGCTCTTTTTGGGGAAACACATACTTCAAGCTCTTGTGGTCTGTGAAGATCTCCACACGCTCTCCGTATAAATAGTGTTTCCACAACTTCAGAGCAAAAATGACCGCTGCCAACTCCAAATCGTGGGTAGGGTAATTCTTCTCATGAGGACGTAATTGCCTGGAAGCATAGGCAATCACCCTCCCATTCTGCTGCAACACACAACCCAGTCCCTTCCCCGATGCATCACTATAGATAGTGAATCCTCCAGAACCTGATGGCAACGTCAACACTGGAGCTGTCGTCAACCTCCTCTTCAGCTCATCAAAGGCGATCTGGCACTCCTCTGACCAAACAAACTCCACGTCCTTCCGGGTCAGCCTGGACAACGGCTCTGCAATCCGGGAAAAATCCTGAACAAATCTCCTGTAGTAGCCTGTCAGTCCCAAGAAACTCCTGACCTCGGCTACTGAACTCGGAGCACTCCATGCCTCAACTGCCACGATCTTTCTCGGATCCACCGAGATACCCTCTCCAGTCACCACATGACCAAGGAATTCAACCTTGTCAAGGAAGAACTCACACTTCGAAAGCTTTCCATAAAGCTCCTCCTTCCTGAGAGTCTCCAGCACTATCCTCAGATGCTCCTCGTGCTCCTCTGGGGTCTTCGAATACACCAAGATGTCATCTATAAACACCACCACAAACCTGTCCAGATGCTGATGGAACACCTTGTTCATCAGATTCATGAACACTGCCGGGGCATTAGTCAACCCAAACGGCATCACCAAGAACTCATACTGTCCATATCTGGTCCGAAAAGCTATCTTCGGAATATCCTCCTTCCTGACTTTCACCTGGTGGTAGCCTGTCCTCAGATCAATCCTGGAAAACACCCTCGCTCCGCTCAACTGGTCAAAAAGATCATCAATACGCGGCAGCGGATACTTGTTCTTGATTGTGAGGCTGTTCAGAGCCCTGTAGTCGATACACATCCGTATCGACCCATCCTTCTTCGGCACAAAAAGTACCGGTGCACCCCACGGAGAAGAACTAGATCTGATAAATCCCTTGTCCTGAAGCTCATCCACCTGCTTCTTCAACTCTACCAGCTCACTGTTGCTGACTCTATAGACGTGCTGGGATATCGGCTCCGCGCCTGGCACCAAGTCTATAGAGAACTCCACGTCTCTGTCCGGAGGTAACCCTGGCAACTCCTCCGGAAAGACATCCATATACTCCTCTATCAGTGGATGTAGCGACCTCGGCTCTACCACCAGGGCTCCGCAGAAGACTCCCTCGGTCTGCTCCGCTGCTCCTCTGGCAAACTGAAACTCTGGCTCACCCGGCGGACTAAACAAAACTCTGCCTCCACGACAATCTATACTAGCACAATGCGTACTCAACCAATCCATCCCGAGTACAACATCGTAGCTCGGAAGTGGCATTACGAGTAGGCACACACTCAACTCCCGGCCTCCCAAGGTAACTCTCCGGTCTCTGCAAACATCACGGACTAGGATGATACCACCCCCGGTCGTGATCTTGCAGAGTCTAGCTAAAGGTTCAGCAACAAGATGGTGTCTAACAGCAAAAGATACAGACACAAAGCTATGGGAAGCACCGGAATCAAATAAAGCAAGTGCTGGAATGGAATCAAGGAGAACAGAACCTGAGATAACGTCACCAACTGGCTCGGCCTCGTCCACTGTCAGGGCAAAAGCTCGCCCCTGCTGTCCTCCTCGGTGCTGCTGCTGGTGCTGGGCGAACCTCTGCTGCTGAGTCTGCAAAGGCTGACCTCTCTGCTGCGCTGCAGGTGCTCTGGCTGGTGCCCTCTGAGCGGCTCCTCCGCCCTGAGCTGGACGGGCAAGAGCTGAAGGACAATCCTTCAGCTGGTGGTCTGCGGCGCCACACAATAAACATCTGCCCAGCCTCTTTCTGCATATGTCCCATCCGTGCCCTGGCTTCTTACAGAAAGGGCAAACGATGGGCTGCCTCTGGCCCTGCTGCTGACCCTGCCTCTGCTGCTGAGGCGCCTGCCGGAAGGGCGCCCGACCCTGACCCTGGTGCTGCTGGGTCTGCTGGAATGGCCTCTTGGCCGGGCCTGCACTGCTGCCTGCTCCGGAAGTGTCTCTGCCCCTCTTCGTCTTCAGCTCCAAATCATCCTCTGCCCTCTGAGCATCGCTGACAATCTGCTCGAAGGTCGCCTCGCGGTCGCTCCTAGTCAAGGACTTGACCGCCATGACCAAGCCCTTGCGGAACTTCCGCGCCTTCGCTGCCTCTGACAACCCCTCAACAAATCTGCCCAGACGGCAGAACTCCGCTGCATACTCATCCACTAGCATACTCCCCTGGACGAGCGCCTCGAACTGACTCTCTAAGGCACTGAGAGCCACGTCCGGGAAGAACTTCTCCTTGAAAAGCTTCTTGAAAGCCTCCCAAGTCAATCCCGGAGCTGCTATCCGCGTATCCGTGCGGAACCAAGTAAGGGCAAGGTCGAACATCTGGCTGCCCGCTGCCTCTATCTGCATGCTGGCTGGGATCATCGCCAGCCGAAAGATGCCCTCTATATGCTCGATCCAGTCGTCGGCATACAGGATCCCCTCTGTGCCACGGAACTCCTTAGGCCGCATCCTCTGAAAATCGATGATAGTACCCGGCCTAGGATACTGAGCCTGCTCTGGCTGTGGCTGGATCTGAGCCACCCTGTCGACAGCTGTCAAAGCCACCTGATGAGCATTCTCAATGCCCATCCTCATAATATCTGCCTGGCGGTACTGCGCATCCATCATCTCTCGGAAGAATGCGAACAACTGAGTAGCATCTACTGGCGCAGGCGGTGGTGGAGGAGGTACCACCGGGACAACTGGGGTGGCTCTCGGATCAATGGGAGTAAGGGGATCTCCGAGAGAAACTGAAGCTCCCTCAACCGCAGGAGTGGCGAGTGGAGCGGTAACGGCTGCCGGAAGTCGAGCAGGTCGAGAGGTGGCAGACCTCTCGGTGGCAGCTACTGGGGCGGTACGCTGAGATCTGGTCTTCGGAGGCATCCTGAACACAGATCAAAAGAAGTCAATATAGTGCAAGAACGATATCATCAAAGAAGGACAGTAATATTGCAAAAGAAAACAATTTCAGGAAAATTAAGATAGCAAGAAAAATCAGGAGGGGTCCTAGTTGTGATTGAGCACACTCTCTCTCAGCCTATCTCCTATATCCTACTGCAGGTAACCTAAGAAGCAGACCTGCATGGGCCACCAACAAAAACGTGTCACGACCCGCACCCGAAAATCGGGCATGAGCCGTGGGTACGTCCAGCCTACGCCGCAGAATCGGCGGTAGAACGCTGTAAAGGTCCGTTCTAGGTCAACCAACTATCTAGATAACTCACAGAAAAATCCGGCATGACCTCTCCAAAAGGAGGGCAAAACCACGCAATATATATATGTGAATAAAATCCTCTCCAACAGGAGGGCAACCACGCAATATATATATGACAATAATCTCAATCACAAAACTAGAGGAAGAATATAAGCACGATATGATATAAACAAGAAAACCAGAACCAAGAGGGCAAGGCAATCCAAAATAATACAGTCCAGGTCTAAAAGCTACAACATCACAGCATCAAAAGAATAAGTACAGTCATCCAAAATACAAACCACTGAAAAATAACCCAGGAAACCCACCTAGCTAACTAGGGTGCTATCGACGTCTCCTCGGCGCACTCCTCCTCGGGGTCACAGCAGTCGTCAACACCAGGCCCGTAGAACGTAGGGCAATAGTCCTCAGGATCCTCTGGAAAAAATATGCCCAGTCAGGACTGGAGCGAAGTACATAACTCTGAAAGCAACTCCAAATGCATGGTAAGGTATATATGACGAGCAATAGAAAAGTAATCAAGATGCACAGGAAATAAATATATGCTGGAGCACAATAAATAGCTGTAATATAAACTGGAGAACAATACAAGTAGTGGAAAAGTAACTGCAGGTGAGAAACATGAATACTAGCTAAGTGCCTTGAGCACAAGTTCGTTATATGATCGGCTTAGGTTGCTCATGAAAGTCACTACGATAACTCCGTTATGCGTGAGTTGCATAACCGACATACACATGAATACTGTTTGGCTTTGATCATATAACCAACTCACTACTCCCCTCCCCCACTAATACCATTGGATCCAACCACAACACGCTACGTACATGATAATAGCTCGCGCACACGAAGGCGAGAGCACAAGAAGCACATGATAGCACATGATAATCAATACCCGAAGCACATGATGAAATACACGTGATAGAGTACCCGCTGAACACGGTAAGGGGGATAGCACCTCATGACGGGATCCACTAGTACCAGCTCGTGTAATAAAGTGTCAGAATCAAGTATTACAGTTCTAGAACAGGTGATATAAACGCTATCATGAAATGGAAACTATCAGAGGTAGGTACTCGCCTGATGTCCTGAGCAACTGATGAGGATCGAGGTCCGGACCGGTGTCGCAAGGACCTAATGCGAAAAACAAGGATTAAACAGGGTTCTAAGCATTTAAACTGATATAAAATAATTAAAAACAGGCTTCTAGGGCTATTCTAGGTCGAACGGGTCAAACCGGTGAAAATCGGGTCAAAAAGTCAACCCGGGGGCCAAAAAGTCAACTCTAGGTCAAAACTAGGTCAAACGTTGACTTTTACGGTCAACGGGGACAATTATGGTCAAAGCTAGGTCAAACTAGGGTGCCCCTGAAATTCTAGGTCAAACCGAGCTCATTAAGCTACTAAACTCACAAACTCGCCTAATCGAGATACCGGGATACCCTCGGTATCCGATACCTCGCCCTAGGCCACGCACCCCGCCTAAACCCGCTAAAACCTATGCTAGCACGCGTAATTATATACATATAAACATATAAAAATCATTCCCAAGTATTTCCTAGGCTAATGCTCAAATACCCCGCTCGAAACTCAATACCTTGAATATCTCAAGGTATCGAGATACCTCGGTATCTCAAGGTATTGAAGTTTCGCCCTAAGGCCCTCTAGCTAGCTGCCTAGCTATTAATTATATACCTAGTTATTAATCTGGGCTAGGTAATATATATATCTACCATATATATATACATCTAAGTATGTATATACCTATGTATATAGATATCCACACACATTTACCCGATACCCATAACCTTACCTAATCATAACATATATATATATATTACCTATCAAGATATCTATATATATATAACTAACTATAGATATATAGATATCTATCTCCTAGATAGATAAAACTACCTATCTACCTATCTACCTATCTAGTATCCATAGATATAGGTATCTATCTATCTAAGTATCTAATAACTATTCTTACCTATTTATCCAACTACCTATCTATAATACTAATATCTATATAGTCTATCTAGTTAACTATTAAACCAACTACCTCCCTGCGAATGTTGCTGCTGCTCTAGCGCTGCGTACTGCTACTGTTGCCCTTGCATATTGCTGCTGCCGCTGCTCTTACATGCTGATGTTGCTGCCCATGCTGCTGCTACTGCTGATTCTGCTGCTGCTGCACTTGCTACTGCTGCTGCTGCTGGTTCTGCTGCTGCTGCAGCTGCTGGTTCCCGCTGCGCTGCTGCTACTTGCTATTTTCTCCCCCCTCCATCTCACACATACACACACACACACACCCATATATATATACAGCTACAAATATATATATAAACACACATATTAATATATATATATATCAATACACACACACTCTAAGATATATACACACACACACATATGCATATATATATACACATAGACATATACACACATAAGCACATAGATATAAATACACTCATATATATATAAATATATATACATAAACAAACATACATATATATATATAAATATATATATATATATACACATATCAAAACAAACACAACCACGCACACAACACTCAAACCACACGCCCTACTCACGCCCAACGACCCCGACACTCACCAATACCCTAAAATATATAAAATATAGCCCGAAAACTCTAGCACACACTCCCCGATACTAACCCAACGCGCGCACAAAGCCGAAACGAGGAAACCAAGTCGAAATGGCCGTTCGGTCATTTCGACGAACACGTGGTGCGCGGCTCGGAAAACCTCCTGAAACGCACACCAAACGAACTCGGAATCGGCCCAAAATTTACCCACGCGCTCTACACGATGTCTAGATCCTAGAAAATGCGCTCCCACGTCGCTTCTAGGCCCGTGGCGGAAACGCACACGCACTTAGAATCGGCGACGACGAAAAGCCCCAATTTCGCCCGAAACGCCCGTTTCTCCGCGACACGGCTTCCCGTGTCCGAACGAAGACACGCACTCACCCTCTAGACATCCGACAACGTCTACCTAGGTCCATCTAACCTAGGGCATCACCCAAAATTGGGCCAAATTCGGATTCCACCCGAATTCGACACAAAACCTAATGTCAAAGTCTCTAAACTCACCCAAACTAGTTCCAACTTCCTCCTACGGGTAGGGTTAGGGTCTAGGAAGGTTCTACAACACTAATTACACTACACAAAAATAATTAGGAAGGGGAAAGTTAGGTTTTACCTCTTGGGAGTTGGAATCCCAAGGCCAAAGTCTCAAATTCCCTCCAAATCAACTCCCTCAAGCTCCAAGCTTCCAAATCTATCTCCCACACTAGATCTAGGCTTCTCACACCTAGGTTAGAGAAAATGCAAGGTGAGGGTTAGCTTAAGGAAGAAGAAATGAAAGAAAGAAAGAAGAAAAGTGGAAGAAAACTCACCTTGGGGAAGAAGGAAGAAGAAAGAAGAAGTGGAGAAGAAGAAGAAGTGAAGAAGAAGAAGTAAATGAAGAGAGGGGGAAGTGAGGCTGCTGTGCTCACGGTTTGGGGGGGGTAGGTAGGCCGGCCAATGCTATTAAAGGGATTCCACTAAGTTACCAAATTCCCAAAACGCCCCTACTCACTCGGTTTTGGGTTCCGGGCCTCCAAATGCACTCAAACTAGCTCCAAATCTCTCCAACTAACCTCCTAAAAATAAAATAATAAATCTAAGCCCCAAAATAATTCTCACAAGGGTGTGGGCTGGGTCGGACATGGGTCCACTAGGGTCTGACATGGGTCCAGGCTAGCCAAAACCCTAAAACAATCAAAATAAAAATAAGACAAGCACTAATTAAATATAAATATAAATAATTAAATACAATACACTATTTATCAAATAAAAAAAAATATACCCTATTTTCTAGAATTGGGTAGTGACACCTATTATGTTGAAGATGATCGTGCTGATATGGCTCCTCCTGACCTGGCACCCCTTATCTTTGACAATGATGCTTTGAGGTTTTATCTACCTCATATAGATGGGATGGCAGTTGTGGAGGCTGAAGCTATCGTGGAGGACAACATGGATGAGGCCGAGGTCGCCGTAGAAGATGCGGCAACGGAGGCTCTCGTGGCGGAGCCAACCGTGGCGGCTGCGACAGCAGATGATGAGACGGCGGTGGTGGTGTTGAATGGTGAGGGTACACTGGGGCGTGGCTTGCGTACCAAGATTTTATCTGTAAAGCTCTGTGACTTTGTTACAAATACAATACGAAATTTGTCTCATAGTCCTCCTTTTCAACGTTCTACTACGTCCAATCACTCCTCAGTTACTCCTTATCCTATAGCACATTTTTGAATTATGACTGATTTTCTCCAGGACACAGGAATTTTCTTGTAGCTGTAACTGCAGGTATATAACCGACCTCCTTTAAAGAGTTGGTTAAAGATGCAGGATGGCGAGAAGCTATGCAGAAGGAGATACGAGCATTGGAGGATAGTGGTACCTGGACCATGAAGATGCTTTCGGCTGGAAAATATGCTCTGGGGAGCCGGTGGGTGTACAAGATAAAGTATAACTCTGATGGGAGTGTTGAGCGGCTTAAAGTCCGTTTGGTGGTTTTTGAAAATTATCAGGTTGAAGGAATTGATTACACTAATACTTTTGCTCTGGTTGTAAAAACTGTTATTGTTCGTGCCTTTCTAAATGTAGCCGCAATAAAGAATTGGGAACTACATCAGATGGATGTTCACAATGCCTTCCTACATGGAGACCTTACTAAAGAAGTGTATATAACTACCATCCGGTTTCTAAACCAAACATCCTGGTCAAGTATGTCGGCTTCGAAAATCTCTTTATGGGATTAAACATGCACCTCGTTGTTGGTTTGCGAAGTTGGCATCTTCTTTGCGGGAGTACAGATTTTGTCAATCGTACTCTGACTATTCGCTTTTTACTCTCCATAAGGGCGATGTTCAGATAAATATTTTTGTATATGTCGACGATTTTATTCTCTCTGACAATAATTCAGCTAATCTTACTGCCTCTAAGAATTATTCGAGTACATACTTTCACATGAAGGACCTTGGGGTGTTGAAGTTTATTCTTGGTGTTGAGGTAGCTCAAAGTGCGGAAGGTATTTTTCTATGTCAACGAAAATATACACTTGACATTATCTTTGAGACAGGATTGTTGGGGACAAAACCCGTATGCTTTCCCATGGAACAACATCATCAACTGGCACGCTCTACAAGTCCACTTTTGTTTGATGGGAAAGCATATCGACAGCTTGTGGGACGGTTGATTTATCTTTTGTTTACTCGGTCGGATTTGGCTTATGCAATTTACATATTATCGCAGTTTATGCATGATCCCAGGCATGATCATTGGGGTACGATTTTGAGGGTTGTTAGATATCTAAAGGGTTATCCCGGTCAAGGCATTCTTCTTCGTTCTGATTGTGATTTGCGGCTCTGGGGGTGGTATGATTCTAATTGGGCGAGTTATCCCATCACACGACGCTCTTTGTCTTGTTGGTTAGTTTATCTTGGTGATTCATCTTGTCACGCCCCAGTCCCAAAATATCGAGGGACTGGACATGTAAACTCCCTCGACCAGATTTCACTATTTTAAAATCATTTTTAGCAAATTAGAATTTATTACAATATTTTATTTATTTATATCCTATTGATTGTGCACCTGTCCATTACACAATTAATTAGAGCATTGCACTAGCTGTAATTCCCAAACAAAGTTCACATACCTGTCCTAGACATGTTAGACTATTTTTCTTAATTTTGTGCAACTCCCAGATGCTTTATTTTGAGCCTCGTTTGAGACGCACAAATATCGTTACAAAAGTTCGTATTTAATTCCTATTTAATTTTCTGCTCTTTACCCATCTCTGTACCCCTAGAGATTTGAGGACCAGTAGGCACCTGTTTTGCCCAAACAAAAATACGATAATATTCTAGACTGAATATACTACAATTAGTGTATTGACACCGTAGAAAAATTATGACCCTACCTGCTTCTAAATAATTAGTGAACACCATGCGCAGTATTTATTAAATAATAAATACGGTGACCCGTATCACCCAAAGAACCTGACCCTGCCCCTGCCCAGACTCACCCCCACACATCCCAAAGCACTCCCCCAGCTTTTCCCCTCATTTCTGTGCAATTTGGTATTTCTAGGAACCAGGTGTTTTTCCAGACAAATTACGTAATTGCACAAAATACCAATTTTAGGACTTTTATGTAAATTATGGAATTATAAGGGTTTTTATGCAAAATGCATTTTAGGTGGCATAACCTCATTGGCCATTAACCCTAACACTTACATGTGTCCCTAAATATTCAGAAAAATCTATTAAAAAAGATCCTAAAACTCAAATTACCAAACTACCCTAAAAGTTTAACCTAATTACCAAACTACCCCCCAATCCTAACCCTATATATATCTACCCAGCCCTCTTCCATTTCCGACCACCCCCCACCCAACTCCGGCCACCCACTGCCACCGGACCACCACCAACCCCCTAGCCTCTCCCCCAGCTACTCACCGGCCGACTGCCACCCTCCCTGGCCGCCGCCTCCGCCTCCGGCAGCCCCCGCAGCAACCCTTTCTCCCTCTCCACAGCAGCAGCTCCCCACCTCCGACCGACCACCACCGCCACCCTGGCCGTCGTGGACCACCGCCACCACCCCCATCTGCTCCGCCGTGACCCCATCTACACAACCACCCTGTCCCCACCGCCCCACGACGCCCTCCGCCGCCGCCACATCCCCCGCAACTTCTCCCCACTTCTCGACCACTAACCCGAGCCGATTCCCCCGACCTCCCCCACACTCTCCACCGCCACCACAGGCCACCACCACCACTGACGCCACCGCCATCACCTCCGCCACCGAACCCTCACCCTGAGCCGCCTCCACCACCACCGCAACCGCCGCCAAGGCCACCGCAGCTGCCACTGCTGCTGCTGCTGCTGACTGCTACAGCAGCTGCTGCTGCTGCAACCGCAGCCGGAGCTCCGCCGGGCCTCCACCGGCGACGACGCGGGCCCCCCCCCTGACGTGTCAGGTATACCCCCTTATACGTACGTATATACGTATGTATATATATGTGTATGTATATACCTATATATATATATTTATATGTATATATATTGTATATATAATTTATATTATATGTATATATATATATACAGTATATATAATATAAATACAGTATATTATATATTATTGTATTAATATATGTATATTTCTATTTTCTGTTTTTTTATATATACTTATATATATATATATATATATATATATATATATATATATATATATATATATATATATATATATATATATATATAGAAATATAAAAGTATATTTCTATATATGTTTATATATAGTATAATATAATTATGTATTATATATTTATTTATTATATCAGTATATATATATATGATCTCATTATATGTACATATAATATCTATAAATATGTATATATATATATATTTTCTTGCTTTCTTATATAAATATAAATATAAATATATATATATATATATATATATATATATATATATATATATATATATATATATATATATATATATATATATATATATATATATATATATATTTATATATTATACATATATAATTATATACATCATATAATTATATTGTAATATATATATACTATTATATGTCTTTATATATATATACATTTTCTTTTATAAATATATACATATATGAATATATATGTATATATTCCTTATGCATTTTTTCTTTTCTTATTATTATTATATATATATCTATATTACCTGTGCTGGATAATACAGCCTACATATATATGTATATTTATATTTCTCGCAATGTCAATTTATTTTTTTATATATTATCTATATACTATATAGTGCTGTATAATACAGTACCTATAAATACGTATATTTAAATTCTGTACTGTCATTTTATTTTATTATTATATATCAGTGGATATACCCTGATAAATATTATATTATTATATATCAGTGGATATACCCTAATAAATATTATATTATTATATATCAGTGGATACACCCTGATAATATTATATTATTATATGTCAGTGGATATACCCTGCTAATATATATATATATATTTACATTCCTGCATTTTCTTTGCTTTACATATATACTAAATATATACTACTACTATATATTATATCGATATATATATATATATATATATATATATATATATATATGTGTGTGTGTGTGTATCCTATATATATATTATACATAAGTATGTATATATTTTTATATTATACCCTGATAATCACAAACCTGTATGTTTTAACAGAACCCAACTCCAGCACAGCCAGTGACCCCCTGTCACCAGCACCCTCAAACTTGAATTTGAGAACAGGTTTCCAACACTATCAGGGAGTAGGCAAGTATACCTTGCCAAGTTTACTGTTTAAATTTCAGTTATTGATATATGCTCTTATTTCTGAATTTCATATAACTATGAGTACCTGAGACTGCCTCAGGTACAGTCAACTGATACATTGACAATTAGTATAATTAACTTAGTCTTACAGACCTACCAACAATTGTGAGAGTATCCTGATATTCTCTTAGACCCTATCACGGGTACACGCAACAAGGTTGCACTTTATTTTGGGATGCAAGTTTACGTAGTTGATTAGCTACCAGTACGTACGACGTGCATCACGGCTTAGAACAAAATCAGAAAAGTTACGACTTGGCATTAGTTACATTGGGCGGGGAGAACGACTAAAAGACGTATGGGACACCCACCTCTTTATCCCGATGCCGCACTCGACGGAGTGATACGGATGTTATATATATATATATTCCTGTGACCATTCTCATCGTAGATGGAAAATTGTATAGTGCCCTTGAACGGGGGCATATGTGGCATATACTAGCCAGTCACTACGGATTGGTGAATTACGTCAGCATATGTCTAGCCACACTCTCCCATACATACTAGGTTGTCTCAAATTGCATTCACTTAGATGGTTAGCACCCTGTATTTATTTATTCAGTATTTACATACATGGCATATTATTTTTATGTATCTTGTTACGTCCCACTGAGGACCTGGTTCCCTGCCAGGTTTAGATGAGACACTCTACCCCACAGTACATGGACCTGGACAGGAGACTGGATATGCCCCTGAAAAGGAGTTAGAGGAGATGCCATCAGAATCTGCCTGAGTACACCTGGAGTTGGAGCTACATATTTCGAGGACGATGCACTAGTCATCTTATTTCACTTTTGCTTATCTTTTGTAGTGGGTTTGTTCCTACCTGACTTTATCTGATTTGTATATGACATTTCAGACTCAGCATCTATATATTTTCAGCACTATTTCCCATATTTCATGATATTCCTGTGGATGAGATAGAGTTACCTGTATTTAGACTTGTAGTATTTTAGGACAGCGTAGCACATCACTTTGAGTCCATTAAATTGGGTAATCCCTTAGTGACGTGTCAGCTGGCCAATGCCACGTGGCCTAGTTCGGTATATTTTTGGGACTGGGGCGTGACAGGACACGTGGCAATGGCCAGCAGCACGCACCGATGGTCAACCCAATTTAATGGAACCATCAGGGCGCACTTAAGCTGTAAAGAAGGTCTACTACAACAAGTCACACTAATCTCATCCATAAAAGATAAATAAATAAACTGCATAATGAAATAGAAATAAGTAGCAACAAATCTCAACAAGTCGGTCGGAGAAACAATCCGACATATGTCTGAATACTCTGGCTCAGTAGGCCAGGAACAAAAGAGATAAACATAAAGTAAATACTGAGTACGCGATCAGGTACTCAGGAGAAGTCTTCGGCAGTCACCTCGTCTTTAGGGTTCAGTTCTGCTCCAGTATCAAGTCCAGTAATAGCCTCAGCTCCTGTCCCGTATATCTCGGGGTACTGCTCCTCAGCTAAACCTGGGGACATAATCCATTCCAGGTCCTCAGGGGACATAGCAAGGCACAGAAAATATAAGCCAAATAAATAAGCAGTGCAGCAATAAGTAAATAATGGGGTAAACTATGTAACCAGCTAAGTGATATGCAATATGAGAGCAGCACTAGAACTCAGGCTGAGACCACTACAAGCTCTGCGTCGGGGAGCCGGTAGCAGTAATAACAGGTAAAGGGTCTAGCTCTGCTGGAGAGTCTACAACCTCACAATAGTAGTAGATATATATATATATAACAGCCTGTAGCCTGTGTGTCTCTTCCCACCCAATGTAATCATGCATATCATGACCATAACATCTCATGTCCATGTCAGCGGGATTATAGCTAATGCAACAAGTCATATTGTCTATAACTAACATATCTCTGTCAAGTCCTGTATCCTATACAGAATCACCACGAATATCTCGGGAAGATCCTGTCTCATGAATAGTGTCAAGTGTCCTGGGTTATGATGTACTTGATAAGACAAGTACGAGAAAGTAAAGGGTCCGAAATGTCCATCTCTAGGTGACGTACCCAACACCGCGTACGGTGTGGGCACCCGACTGGTAATCGGACGCTAAGTACGTCACACGGTCTTAGGTTAAGCATGTACAACAGTTATAAATAAAACAAGGAAATATGCAACAAGACTGTAAAGTTGGCAAGGTATTCTTGCCCTCTGATGTATAACTAAGCCAAGGAATATTTAGCAAAAACTGCAAGTTTTGGCGAGGTACACTTGCCTGATGTTTGGATTCCACTACGATTCTGTTCTTGGGAAATTTCCAGAGATGTCTCCGAATGCTGAAATAAATATTACCATCATGCTCAAAAGGTGCCAATTAGCTAAAAATGCCTGTCCTTGAGTCCGATTTGGAGTCAAGGGCAAAAACGGCAATTTCGGGTCAAAACGGGGTCCACCGGTGGGCCCGCTTTGCACCAAAAAATGTGTCAGGGTCAACTGTCTCCAAATTTACCAAACTTAGTGTCAACAGGTCAGGAACGCTGATACGAACCCAACGGAACTTTCAGAATTAAATTCCGATGAGCCGAGCACAAAATCGCCCGTCGAGTGGGGCCTTTGGGGCCCGAGACACGCAATTTCGTCAACGTTCTCAGAATCGAACCAAACTTGGGTCACAGGACCAGCGTATTGCTACGAGTCCGATGGCGCAAGTTTCGTCTCGATCCGACGTGTGTACACAAAATTAGGGTAAATTGCAGAAAAATTGAATACGGGGCGATGTCCGCGGATACGCGTTGATTCCGGTGTGCACGCACACCCGAATCAGCTTTCGCGAAATCTCACACGTCCGTATCGACGACGCACACGAATCTGTGGAGATCGCACGCGACCAAGTCGTCCCGTTTGGCGGGGCGTACTCAGTTCCGGGGTGAAACAGGGTCTGATTTTTCCTGTTTTTGGATCGCGGTGTGCGATCACCACAGGACGCGATGCCTCGAGCGATTTATCTGGGCACTGAGAGGGTCATACAGGCTACGCGTTGTAATTTACGGAATCGAAATCGGAGTTACAGGGTGCGAGATACGAGTACCTGAACTGGCCCTTCGAAACTGAGGTTTTCATGTCCGACTCGTGTCCTGGACACTGTGTCCTCTGCTAGGGCTAGGGTTTGGGGTCTGTCGTAGTTTTGGCCGGCCGGTGGCGGGTTGGGCGGCGCTGGCGGCGGAGGGAGCAGGGGACGGCGTCGCCGGGGGCTCGGGATGCGGGCTGCGCCGGCAGAGGGTCGCCGGAGGCGGCTCGGGCAGTGGTGGAGAAGTAGGAGGAAGGAGGAGGAGAAAGGGGGAGGCTGGTTGTGGGCTCGGGGTGGCTCACGGCGGGAGGAGGTCGGCGCAGGAGGCGGTGGTCCGGCGGAGGGCAGCGGCTAGGGGAGGGGACCGGGGCCGGAGCTAGGGCACGGTGCGGCGGAGGGTTAGGGATAAGGGGAAGTGAGGCGGAGGAGAAGAAGAGGGGGGGAATTTTATAGGAGGTGCCGGGGCGGACGTGGCCGGGTTAGGCGGGCCGAGGAGAGGTCGTGGAGACGTGGGGGTGAGGCCGGGTGGTTCTCCGGCGACGTGGCCGGAGAACGCGGCGGAAACCGCGAGGTTCGTGGGTTGGGGGAGATAGGTGTAGCCGGGTCGGGTCGGGCGGCAGGCTCCGTGTGGGCGGACCCGCCCGACCCGCTAGGGTGGCTGGGCTGGGCTACTGGGCTCGGCCCACTGGGCCGGGCCGGGCCTAAACAATACTACTAATAATAATAATAATAATAATAATAATAATAATAATAACAACAAATAATTAATTATTAAATAGTTTAATTAGTTTTTGGGTATTTAAAAATAGGTCTGAGGCCCAATAAAATCCAGAAAAATTACCCTAAGTCCAATTTTCTATTTTACACCACAAAATCATATTTTTATTACATTTTAATATTAGTTATTAGCAATTAAAAATTACATAATCACCACAGCACCTCTGTTAATTCCTAAAAATTACAGAAAAATCCCAAAAAATTGATTTTAAATAACTGAAAATTTTAGGGTGTTTACACATCTCTCTCTTGGAAGACGAAGAAACAGGTGATGGTGTCCCGTTCTTCGGTTGAAGCGGAGTACCATGAGATGGCGGCGGTCACGTGTGAGCTTAAGTGGCTCAAGGGGTTGCTTCTTCACAAAATCTGAATTAGATGTGTACTTGGAAGGAGTTATGAGTTATGAAGATGACTCGGTGTTTAATGTGTTGGACTGGTGAAAGATGAACACATTAAAATTTAGAATTTTATCAAGGATGGCATGTAATATATTGTCAATTTCAATCACAACTGTCGCTTCAAAGTTTGCTTTTAGTGCCGGAGGTAGAGTGATTGATCAATATCGAGCATCCTTAGGAGCAGATACAACTTAAGTTTTATTATGTGGCGAAGATTGGTTTCGTGCATTCTATGGAATAAAGAGAAAAAAAAAAGGTAAACTCAAAATTCTTTGTGTTATATGCAGCTTTAAATTTAATTTTTATCATAACTAATTATTATTATGTTTACAAGACAAGGAGGACATTAAGGAGTTCATTATACCTTGAAGGTACAATTGCAAATTTTTATTATCTTTCATATCTTCTATGGAATATGTACCACTTATATGAAATTCTTTTTGTGATGCACAAGTTGCGGAGCCAAATTATATGCATTCTTTTTGTAATGCACAAGTTGTAGGGTCAAAGTCATATTCTGTTGTAATCTCAGAAAATCCTTTGGTGAGTGGCCTCTTAAATTTAATAGCTTGAAGGCCTATTTTGTTCCTTAGATATCAATATCCAGATATGTGCAATAATTTAATCTTGAAGCACCATTCCATTGACATGTATGCATGTATATTTGTTTAATGTGTTCTTGTATTTGTTTTGGCAAAAAGATAATACCCCTTGCACTTTCTCTCTTTATAAGAGTTTAAGTTTTTATGATGAGCTAGTATACATATATTAGTACGCATCTTATTTCTAATCAAAAGTTTGCTAGTGATTTAATGAAACTATGTAGTTTTATACTCATTTGGTATGGTTATTGAACTATAAGTCTATAATTATAGTAAAATATTTGGGATTGGTTGGGACTTGCCGATTTTCTCTCTTTGAACTATGCTCTTACATATTGCTCCAAAGAACAGTTGAGCAACCTCTCTGTATGTTTATGAATTATTGCTTGTTTAATTATCACGTCTTCGGAATAAGTCTAGAAAACAGAAAGTATGCTTTAATTTTGGTAAATTTGCCTATTATTTTATTTCTTTAGACTCATTGAACATTAGCTCAGGCATTTCCATTGCAATACTTAACTACGTGACCAGTTGAGCAACCTCTATGTCAGTATGAATTATTATTTGTTTAATTATCGTGTCTTCAGAATAAGTATAGAAAAGAGAAAGTATGTTTTAATTTTGGAAAAAAATTCTACTATTTCATTTCTTTACTCTTTGAACATTTGCTCAGGCATTTCCAGTTCGATACTTAACTACGTGAGTTGGAAATTACCTATGTGAAAATGTGTGTATCTATAGTTCTTATATTGATTGATAACCGGAAAAGGCCTGGATGATTGTGATGAAGTTCTTAACAGATTCAAGATGAGCATGCTTCATCTTAAGGCTGTGAAGTTTTATTTTTAAGATTTGTTTAATTGTCTAATTATTTGATTATTTTGTCTAGGATCATTCTAGCTTTTTTGGTAGAAGAGCAAAAAATTGTAAAATAAGTTTTTTGAAGTTTCAAAAGACAAAGGAAAAGCAAGCTGCTATGAGCTAGGAACTTACAAGTTCTTGTCTGTGAATTGTGAATTGTGATAGTGTTTTGTCTTGTTTGACATTTTGAGAGTGTTTTGTCATTTGAGTAAATTTTGCTACAATATTTGTGGACCTTATAATCTGTGTTCTACTTTTGAGTTGAATTATTTAGTAATTTAGAACTCTATATGTTATGTAATGTTCTAATTTGAGTAAATTTTGCATTTTGATCTCCACATATTATTTTATTTTCTACTTTTGAGTTGGATTTTAAGTCGAGCTTGCTTATCGAGTTTGAATAAAGTTTGCTTATCGAGCTTGAATCGAACTTGTTTATAAAGCTTGGAGCTTGTTTATCGAGCTTGCTTATCAAGTCAAGCTCGTGCTAAATTCAAGCCAAGCTCAAGCTTAACAGGAACAAGCTCGAGCCGAGCTCAAGCTGCAAAATAAAAATTTTATCAAGCTCGAGCTCAATAAATTTTAACCAACTCAAGCTCAAGCATACCAAAGCTTGGCTCGGCTCGGCTTGATTGCACCCCTAGATTTGGGTACTAGACTACTAGTTGACCGGGTTGACTGTCAGTTGACCGAGTATCCAAAATCTAATTATATCCTAAATATGGTACCATTTTACAAAATAATCATTTAACTGAGTATCCAAAATCTAATTAGATCATAAACTTGATATCCTCATACAAAATAATATGTTGGTCAACTGATGGTCAACCCGATCAATAGATGGTCTAGTATCCAAATTTATCAACGACTAATTAGATACTCAACTTGGTATCTTTAACAAAATAATCCATTAATTTTCTTTGGCTGTACTCTTCCATATTTTCCTCGTTTTTGTTTTATATACACATAAATTAATACATACTTTATATTTATTTTTGGAGTTTGCGTCACTTTTGAGTTGTCGTGTCTAATCTCGCTTCAGACTTTGCCACTTCCTCCTAAAATTCCTCCTTCAAATAATATCTACTCTCTCTCTCTGTCTCTCTCTCTCTCTCTCTCGTTGAGTGTGCCTCTACATGAAAATAGAATTTCTCACTGGATCCAGTGAGTAGAAGAATATAACCAAGTAAAGCTCGATTAAGTGATCTCATGATAATACACATTCTTAATTTTAGTTTATCCATTTATTTTCGCTGCAAATACTTGTTTTGAAATAACTTATTATTATGTATTTTTTGTGTCTTATATAAATACAATTTATCAAATATTGTGATCATATTTTAATTTTACGAAAATTGAAACATGACAAGTATAAAAAAAATTAAAAAAAAATCTCTAGAGAAATTTGTACAGAAAGAAACAAAATTTAACCAAATTGCAGTGAGAGCATATAATTTTCCAAAATTCCATTCAAAGCATTGAAATGTCCTTTAGAAGGACATTTTCTACTAATTTTCTACTATTAATCTGCTACTCTTCCTTAATCATGACGTTTTAAAAAAAAAAAATAGGAAAATATTTGTTGGAAGTACATTTTCTCATTAAGAAACGTCTTTTCAAAGAACATTTTTATAACTTAATATATATATTTTTTGTTCAACATAGTTTTACGACTCAGACTAGTCTGTCATCTAGGATGTCATATTTTCTTTGCTATTGACATTGGAATTAAGCATATGCCTCTACATTAAAAATGATTTTTTTTTTTCTTATATAATTTTTTTTTAAAGTTCAACATCTAGCCAATTTGTTTTCCTCGTAAAAATTGCTGAAAAAAAATAAAGAATAAAAACGTCCTTTGGATGGACGTTCTCACTGAGAAAATATCATTCCAAAGAATTTTTTTTCTATTATTATTATTATTATAGTTTTTGTAAAAACGTCCTAAAGACCATTCCTATGCTCTGAATAAAATTTTAGAAAACTATATGCTCACACTGCAAATTCGTTAAATTTTGATGCTCTTAGTGAATATTTCCTACTCTCTATGGGTTTTGCATGCTTGTCCTCCAAACAAAACGTACGGAAATAGGCATAAAGTGGCAGGTAGACAATGCATTATATATTTGCATGTTCCTACTTATTAGTGACACGCATCATCTCAAGTAAAGTCGTGTTATATATAAAGATGAAGTATGAAGTGCATTATATAAAAATTGAAATTTACTTGCATGTATATAAAAAATTTGGAGGACTTTGGGATTTACATATATTATATGTATATATGTATCGAAGGACAAAGTAAAGTGTTGGACATTGTAGTGCGGTTACCCATGTTAATATTCTCCGGATGGAATCATTTTGGGAAGCATGGGGATAATGTCTTTAAAATCTTTAATTAATATTTCTTTTTCTAATTAAAAAATATAAAAGATTAAATCAGCAAAGAATTATTAGAGTGCCGTCTCAAAAAGAAAATTCCAAAGAACTACGCCATGATTGACCGAGTTTTAAAAAAAAAAAAAAAAAATTTAATTACATAAACAACTAACTACATCTAGCTGAAAGCTATTTCGGCTGAAAGCTACATATAATTTAGAAATTTATTTTCCAAAGACTTTGTCTACGGTGCAACATCAGAAGGAAATATAAAGCTAATTTGTAATCAACTATATTCTAAATTTTTACCATATATTGCAAATGATTAACTATCAAAATTAACAATTTGCTGCAATAAAATATTATAATTAACAATTAAACATCTTAAACTTTTATCGATTTATAACTTGTCATCCTATACAGTATAGTAGGGTAACACAAAAAAAGAAAAGAAAATATAAATGGTACCATCCATTAACAACATAAGGCAGCAATTTGTCCATTTGAAAAAATTCAATATAATTACATTTTTAGTTAGCAAGCTATTAATTTTGATGATTTAGAATAGCAACAATTACAATATTTTAAAATATTTAGTAGTAAATTAGCAAAAATGTAATAAAAATTTGGAATTGGGCTTATTTGTACATTTACAAGATGGGTACCGGTTATTTGGGAACACTAGTACAAACATACAGGAAAACAATGCCGGTTGAAGCGTTGAATACGTCTCGGAGGTGTCTCTAAACCAATATAGCAAAGGCTAAGCGACGTACATAAGACGTCGGCAAATTGCGAGTCAATGGAAGCGTCGTCACAAGGTCGGCTTCCAAACAATCGACCAGGCGACGAACACTTAGCAACACCATGGCGGCGCCACTTCGTGGCGGTCAAATAAGTGACGTCCTTCGGACAACATGGCGACAAATTTTTTGCTTTGCATGGCAACTATGTCAGATGCACTTAATTTTGATGGGTTGGTGACTTGTCATGTTTCGTTCCGTAGAATCGAAAGTCTCTGCTGGACGTGATATCGTAAAAGTCTAAATAATACTTATACAAGATAAGCACAAACACGATCGATAGAACATCTCAGAAACAAATTCGTTGCAGCATAAATAAACAGTAAAGTTAATTAAACACAAGATATTAAAAAAAAAAGGCTCTCTTTATTGATAATATTGCAACGATATTGCAATAGCTATATGCCAAAGAACAACTTGATCACATACATTACATCTCATTATAAGAAAGATGCACTAGTAGAATAAGTCAAATTAGCGACATCTGGAAACGTCGCTAAATGTCATAAAAATGTCGCTAAAAAAATTTAGCGACGTAATCAGCGACATTTCAATGAAGTCGCGTTTAAGCTAATCGCTGACAGAAAAAACGTCGCTATAGCGACATTTTCTAGTGACGTATTTGCGTCGCTAATATTTTTCATATTAGTGACGTTTAGCGACGCAACATCGCTAAATTAGCGACGTGTTTTGTGTCGCTAAGCGTCGCTAAATTTTTTTCTGTTTAGCGACGTTTTGCAACACATTTAGCGACGTTTTATTGACCCTGCAAATACTGTCATATCAACAATTTAGCGACATTCAGCGACGTATTTAGCGACATAATTAGCGACGTATACAGCGACGAATTTAGCGACATAGTTAGCGATGTATATAAACGTCGCTAAACGTGACTAAATTTTTAGTAAGAAAATAAAAAATAGAATATAAAATAGTTTCCAAACCAATTTTTCTGCAGTTTATGAATTCACAATTTATATAAATAGACCCGGAGCAACCCTCCGTTGAATTCGCTGGGTTCGCCGACCCCTTCGGTGGAACACTCAACATCGATAAATTAACATACATTTAATATGAATAATATAGTAAAATTTGAAACAAACGGAATATTGGGATTACAAACCGAGTCAGGAGAAAATCTCGTCGTAAAGAATACAATAAATATCCACACAACTGAGTGCAAGAAATAAAGTCTGAAAGCCTCAAAAATAAAGAATATTCATAAATGACCAAATATCATAGGTCAAAAAATAAACAATCAGTAAACTATCCTAACGTTGCGCTCTGTCGACGCTCTAAGATCAGTTGTCATATCCCTGAGCTCCATGATGCTGCGCTCAAGCGTATCAAATCGTGCGATGAGCATCGTATCGTCAGCCTATGGCTGGGACAGAGGTTGCTCTTCCATCCTTTGCAGCAACTCATCACGGAGAGATGCAATCTGACGGTCAACGGTCTCCTAGACTCGGACCGACGCCTGCGAGGGCTGTGGGGAATGCATACTTGCAGTGGAGGCCCTAGAGGACTGCATCTCAACAAGGGCGCCATAGGATCCCGTACCGTAGTATGTACTCCTCTGGAGACCACCAGCGGCGGTCACCCACAGCTCGTCCGCCAACGGAGCTGGAGAGGGCTGCGAGGAAGTACCAGCCTCTCCCGCTGTAGGTGCACTAGCAGTCACCCGCTCACGCAGCCTAAGATACTTGGCCTAGAAAAATTTGGATACTCGATAATTGCTAATGTTTCTAAGGTACTTATTACTAACTACATGGATATTTATTTGAATATTTTCTAAGTTATATTAAAATTAATACAAAGTAAAGTAATACTTACATAGGTCTGTGAGACCCTCTCATCAATGAGATTTTTGCCCTTTCGATGGGTGGCCATGAAGACGGTCACCATGTTGGCATCCTCACCCTCTGTACTTGTTAAAAATATATTATTTAATACTAAAATTAAATATTTTATCCTACTACCTTTTTATCGTACTTGTATTAAAATAATATATCTAAAATAAAAAATATATCAAACGACGAAAATATTTCGTCATCGGAGTACTGCCATGTCGTATCATCGACGGAGTCGGAGATGCTAAAGATCGGTACACTAGAGTACTCTGCGACGAGAATCCGGAACCAGTAGCCTGTACCGGAGGAGCACTCCGTCTAGAGGATCGACCTCTGAACGATCCGCGTCGTCCGGCCATACCCGATAATAACATATGATGATAAAACAAATACATAGACTTATAATAGTTCATAAAAATAAACAGACCCGGAGCAACCCTCAATTGATTTTTCTAGATACGAAATATCACAAAAGTATATGAAATATCACAATCACACACACTACCAGAATAAGTCAAATTAGCGACGTCTAGAAACGTCGCTAAATGGCCTAAAAACGCCTCTTAAAAAATTTAGCGACGTAATTAGTGACGTTTTAATGAAGTCACATTTAAGCTATTCGCTGACAGAAAAAATGTCACAAAACGTCACTATAGTGACATTTTCTAGCGACGTATTTGCGTCGCTAATATTTGACATATTAGCGACGTTTAGCGACTCAATGTCGCTAAATTAGCGACGTGTTTGTGTGTCACTAAACGTCGCTAAATTTTTCTGTTTAGGGACGTATTTATTGATGTATTTAGCGATGTATATAAACGTCGCTAACCGACGCTAAAGTCGCTAAATTTTTAGTGAAAAATAAAAATAAAAATATAAAATGGTTTCCAAACAAATCTTCCTGCAGTTTATGAATTCACAATTTATATAAATAGACCCAGAGCAACCCTTCGTTGAATTTTCTAGGTTCGTCGAACCCTTCAATGGAACACTCAACACCGGTAAATTAATATACTTTAATATGAATAAAATAAATACACAGACTTATAATAGTTCATAAAAATAGACAGACCCGGAGCAACCCTCCGTTGACTTTTCTGGGTACGAAATATCACAAAAGTATATAAAATATCACAGTCACACAATAAACACAAAATAAAAGTATCACAATCACACAAAAAGTACAATATATAAGTATCACAGTCACACAATAAACACAATAAAAGTATCATAGTTACACCATAAGTCTTATCCAATTTCTCAATCTCTCAAAAAAATCTATTACGCTGGGGCAGAACCCAGTCCCTCAGATACTTCGCATAAGCAGCATCTAGGTGATCAATCTCCACTATAGGTGTTGGGTGACTGTAACTCCCCCTCTGGGCTGGTGCCTGCCTAACAGTAGGAGGTACCACTTCCTCTTTAACAGTAGGAGTTGCCACTTCCTCTTTAACAAATACTTTCAATTTAACAGTAGGAGGTGTCACTTCCTCCTTAATAGTCACTTCATCCTTAACAGTAGGAGGTATCACTTCCTCCTTAACAGTAGGAGGTACCACTCTCAAGCGACGTGCACAAGTTCGGGTCATGGGTGCCATCTGGTAAGACAGATGAAAACAAAAAATATAATTGATAACAGATATAAATATATGTATCCATATAGTTAAAATAGATGTTACATTCCACATTAAAAATATAGTACATGTATCAGTATCGACCATATCGGGTCGGTATCGGCCATATCGGGTCGGTATCGGCTGATACTAAGTTCAAACTCATTATATTTTCCAAGCTTTGGTGCCACACTAGATAGAGTTGAACGAGGATGGTGATATATATATATATATATATATATATATATATATATATATATATATATATATATATATATATATATATATATTCAAACAACAACAATAAAATATGCATTTTAGTTTTCTAGAAGTCTCATAATAATCTTTATTTTTGTAACTTTTTAGACTAAATGGTGGTAACTTATATATATTCGTTTCAATGGGCTGGACAGATATAGTTTTGCTTTAGCCCTACCTCTGCGGAATCAATTTCTTGGTTATGAATTAATTCAACCTGTAGCTGATGACTGGCTATCTTGGTTATGTTCATGTCTCTTAGTTGTGTGGTAGGATGGTATGAAAAAAAGGCGTCCATGCTCTGTAGAGCAATATTTTTGCATGTCTTGATATTTACCATGATCCTGAAACTGTAATTTGCATGACTAATATTTTATTTTTTCTTATATTCTTTGTGTCAATTGATTTATGTATAAATATTCTATGAAATAATGTTTGATTTGTTGTACTTCTAGTGTGTTAACCTAGGTGAAACAACTTATGATAATTTCTTGGATCACACTTTCATTAGTGACCGAAAGATGACCATTCGCCAGTATTTGGATTCTACTGGCTATGGTATCATGGAAGAAGAGCCTCCTGAAGCACTCAAGACTCGCTACAGAGGATGAGAATTTCAGATAATGCATCAATAAAGAACTGAAGACTTCAATTCTTACAACTTGCTACGTAATGGCGTGCATATTGAATTCAAATTATTTTTGATAAGGGGGACAAGAATATTGTAAATGTTAGAAATAAAAAACCTGTGCTCGAGAGTTTGCTTTGGAAGTACTACAGTAGGGAGCAAGAAAAGTATGTTTAATTAATTTTCAAATAAGGTGGGAAGCTGGAGGAGACAACCCACCAACAATCCACAATTTGGGATTATTCCCTTAGCTAGGTGCGTTGTATTCTTATTAGCATGCAGGGGGTGATTCACCTAGCGACTAGCATGTAGCATTCCATTTTTTAAGTGTGCTGGCTAAGCAAAGACAAGTTCACCGTAGCCACCCACCTTAGAGATGATTCACCTCGATCGAGTGATACTCCAAGCGAGCCTCTAAAAGCCTAAGTCGGACTCCTGAAGGGACAAGTCTGGATATCCTTTGCCTCAAACGAGTATTATCGCCTGAGCAAAGCGGGTCAGGACATTGCACTTTTGCCGTTTGAATCAGCAGTCCGCTTGAGTGGAACGGGGTATTACAATCCCTAGGACCCGAAAATCTGGTTTCGATGCCTTGAGCCATGTCGATGTTTTGAGCTGCTTTTGTATAGAGGAACATAATGTATGAAACAATGTCATTGTATTCAGAGAATCTCGTGCCTTGATCTTTGCCCTGTATACTCAGATGGATTATTGTTTGTAATATTGTCCCTCCGATGCGTACTCGATCGATTTGATTATAGCCACAGCTTTAACGATGTTGCCTTGTACGGACGCAACCCTAGGCTCGCACGATATCACATTCTGATCGAAACGATCGTCCCATGGGAGCACTAGAGCGGTGATTCGCGCTCAGCGGAGACGGCTGATTCCTGCGGGAGATCAGAACATGACAAGTGTCGCTACAGAAAAATATCATAGAACTCACTGATAATATCCTCAAATGGATAGTTTGACGTTGCAGATCTCGTCGCTATCCGAGGTCTGCATGAAAAGGATGTGAGTTCGTATCAGTGCAGTCAAATTAAAAATAAACTTACATGCAAATCATAAAAATATGAATAACTTGTATGAAAAAAATTCGATATGATTTTTTTTTGCATATAAATTATTTATATTTTTATTATTTGCTTATAAGTTTATTTTTAATTTGATCGCATCGATACAAACTCACATATTTTCGTTCAGACCTCAGATAGCGACGAGACCTACATAGTTGGATCTGTTGCGTCGAACGACCCCTGTAACAATATTTTTTAGAGAATTTTGTGACAATTTTTTGGAGTGTCAGTTGTGAGGCCCAGAGTGATGCTATGAAAAAGTGTCGCAAAACTCGCTGAAAATATCCTTACATGGATAGTTTGATATTTTTGATCCAACGACGTATGTATCATTGCTATCCGAGCCCTGCACAAAAAAATGTTAAGTGTATCAGTGCAGTTAAATTAAAAAAAAAAAACTTACATGCAAACAGTGAAAATATAAATATCTTATACGCAAACAAAATTTAAAAAGTCTAACTCGTGTTGGAGAATATTTTATTTTTATTTTTTGCATATAAATTATTTATATTTAAATATTTGATGTAAGTTTATTTTTAATTTGATCGTATCGATATAGTCTCACATTTTTTCGTATAGACCTCAGGTAGTAACGAGACCTACGTAGTTGAATCCGCAACATCGAATTACCCCTTTGAGGGTAATATCAACGTGTTTTGCGACATTTTTTAGAGCGTCACTCTTGAGCCCCACAAATGACGTTTTGGAAACGTATTGCAAAACTTGCTAAAAATATCTTAACAGGATAGTTCGATATTGCGGATCCAACATCGTAGATATGTTTGCAATCTGAGATCCGCATAGAAGTACATGTATTTGTATCGAAGCGGTGAAATTGGAAAAATACAAATAATTAATATATATATGACTTGCATGCAAAATTTAAAAAACGCACATGGTGGTTTTGAAGGCTTCAACCATAAGTTTTGGCAATTTATGTGCACATGTGTGTATCCTGTGGGCATACGTATTGCCATAAGGTTTGGATGGGCTAATTGTATCTCCAAAGTGTGTTTGTTTGGGCAGCCAAGTTTCAAGTTGGTTGGTCTGTCTGTCTGTCTGTGACTATAAAAGAAGGGGGATACCACGCCTATGCCTTCCTTGTTCCTAATAAAATAAAATAAAATAAAATAGCTAATAAGAAATGGAGGAGGAGGAGGAGGGACTAACGGAAGTTTTGCAGGTGAAGCTCTCCATTCTCTTCTTCTCCTTCACCGTCTCCTTCCTGTCCTTGTCCCTCGTCCTCTTCCTCCTCCGCTGCTCCAAGCACAAATGGTGCAACTGCCACGTCTGCAAGTCCTACCTGAACTCGTCGTGGAGTGCCGAGTTCGACAACCTCGTCGACTGGTACTCCGACCTCCTCCTCCGCTCCCCAACGCAGACCATCCACATCCACGTCCTCGACAACATCGTCACCGCCAACCCCGACAACGTGGAGTACATGCTGAAGAGCAACTTCGGCAACTTCCCCAAAGGGAAGGCCTTCTCCTCGATCCTCGGAGACCTCCTCGGCGACGGCATATTCAACGCCGACGGAGAGCTGTGGAACTTCCAGCGCAAGATGGCCAGTCTCGAGCTCGGCAGCACCTCCGTCCGCTCCAACGCCTTCGATATCGTCTCCAACGAGGTGCAGAGCCGCCTCCTCCCTCTCCTCGACTCCGTCTCCGTCTCCAGCAGCCGGGCCACCATCGACCTGCAGGACATCTTCCGGCGCTTCTCTTTCGACGCCATATGCAAGATCTCCTTCGGCCTCGACCCGGGCTGCCTGGACCTCATGCTTCCGATATCGGAATTCGCGGCGGCTTTCGACTCTGCAACCAGCCTCTCCGCGGGGCGGGCGATGGCGACTTCGCCGATCGTATGGAAGGCGAAGCGCCTGCTCAATTGGGGATCGGAGAGGGAGCTGCGGAAGGCGATCGAGCTCGTCGATGTGCTGGCTGGAGAGGTTATTAGGCAGAGGAGGAAGATCGTCAGCTCCTCCTCCTCCTCCCCCTCCCCCAAGGACGTCGACCTGCTCTCGAGATTCATGGGCTCGGTGAGCGACGACAAGTATCTCCGAGACATCGTCATTAGCTTCCTCTTAGCCGGACGCGACACCGTCGCCTCCGGGCTGACCGCCTTCTTCTTCCTCATCTCGAACCATCCGGAAGTGGTGGCCAAGATGAGAGAGGAGATTGATCGAGCACTCCTCAATGGCCCCGTCCCGAGCTACGACAACTTGAGGAGGATGAACTACGTACACGCGGCACTCTACGAGTGCCTGCGGCTGTATCCTCCGGTACAATTCGACTCCAAATTCTGCGTCGACGACGACGTCCTTGCCGACGGCACTTTTGCAAAGAAGGGCACCAGGGTGACGTACCACCCCTATGCAATGGGGAGGATGGAGACGATTTGGGGTTCCGATTGCTCCTCGTTCAGGCCGGAGAGGTGGCTCCGTGGCGACGACGGGAGCTTCGTGCCCAAGAACCCGTTCGAGTTCCCAGTGTTCCAAGGCGGCACGCGGGTCTGCCTCGGCAAGGAGATGTCGTTGATGGAGATGAAGACGGTTGTCGTGTCGGTGATAAGAGAATTCGACGTCGAGGTCGGCAGCACACAGTTGCCAAAATTTGTGCCTGGGCTCACCGCCACGCTCGGCGGGGGGCTTTCTGCCCGGGTGAGGCGCCACCGCCACGGGAGAAGTTCTGAGGGCTAGCATTTGCATGGTAAGGGGCATGGGAATGGGTGTACTACTGTGTGTGTACATATGAGGGAGAGAGGGTGGGATGGCAGGGAGGGGACTGTAATTTCAGCTTTTAAGGAGGTGTTAATCTGAAAAAATAGGTACTTTGCAAGTTTGTTTTTTCAATCATGGAAGAAGGTTCCTAGCTACCTAGCTAGCTAGTTAGATGTTCAAATGTTTTTTGGGTTCATTGATTGGTTGGGCATGTACTTGGCCAGGAAGAGGAATCTCTAAGTAAGGGTTTGTTGGGATACCTTAATTTATGAAAGGCGTCCTTCACTCCACTGTATGAACATTGTCAATTATTGTGTTGTATTTTTCAAATGACTTTCGGAGTTTTAGTCCTACATTAAAAATTATCAATGTGTATATTTCAATATATATATATGTTTAATATTGGTATATGCACATGGGGTGGAGGTCAATCTGGGTTGACCTTTTCAAGAGGGTTTAAGTGTGAACTATATTATAACAATCTTTATTTTGTCACCACCTTTAGAAAGTTTTTCTTAGTAGCAAAGTCCTGCAGGAGCTTAGCGACTCGGACTCGTCCTCGTGCTCAAAGGTGCAAAGTGGCGCATTATTGGCGCACTTTGCACTTAGCATCGTCGCATGGCTCATTTTATGTGCGAGTTACATGCATGGTTGCTTGCTCGGGTGCATGCTTCGTGGAACCATGCGGCCATGGCTCTCGTGCGCTACTTTTATGCGCTAGTTACATGCACGATTGCTTGCTCAGACGCATGCTTCATGGAGCCATTTGGCCTGGAGCACATGCGACCAGGGGCCATGCGCTCAGGTGCGTATGCAGCTCGTACCCATGCGGCCAGGTGCGTATGCAGCTCGTACCCATGCGGCCAGGTGCGTATGCGGCTCGGTGCCCATGCGGCCTGTGGAGAGTCTGACGTGGAGGGGACATGGCCTGCTTTTGGCATTTGGTGGCGTTGTCTGTCTCATGCAGTACAACGTGTAAGGCGGCGTGAGCGGCTGCTTTCGGCGTTTGGTTGCGATGTCGGCCTCGTGCAGTGCAACGTGACTTACGACGCCGACGACTCTGACACCCGGATTTGGGGGATCTGGTCGGTCAGCGCTTATGCGGCCTTGATTTTTCTCAGACCGCATAGTTGTTGTTTTCTTCTATTTATATTGTCACGCCCCAGTCCCAAAATACTGTCACGCCACAATCCCAAAATCTATGGGACTAGACACGTGACAATGGTCAGCTGGTACGACTCCGTAGGACTTTCCAATTTAATGGACCCGACGAAGTGCACTTACGTTATCCACGGTCAAGTGATCCAGTTGATAAACTAATTCTAACATACAATAAGTAAACTAAATCTCAATCCATGGTAAGTAATCTCAAGAAATAACGATACACATCATCAGTCTGCAGCCCAATAATACATCCGTTCGAATAGACCAAAAGAATAACACAGGTCTATAAATACTAGGCTATAAAAGCAGAATAAAAATGGAAAGTATTACATGACTGTAATAGCTGAAAATGTAAAGATACCTGTAAGAATGTCCGTACTCCAATATATCAAATATCCTGCAAATTGCACAAATAACCTGGAAGGGAACCAGGTCCTCAGAGGGACGTAACAAGATACAAAAATACATGCCATAAAGTAAATACTGTGAAAACTCAAGGGTGAACTAACCAACTAAGTGAAATACAATTTGAGGATAACTTAGTGCGTATGGAAAGTGTAGGCTAGACATATGCTGACGTAATTCACCAACCGTCATGGCTGGCTAATATCTGACACATATGCCCCCATAACAAGGGCGCTCTGCAATATAATAACGTCCAGCTCGGAGGAGCGTGGTATCTGTAATAGTATAACGTCCAACGTTCTTTAGAGTGTGGAATCTGCAAAACCACAAGTAACGTCCAACACTCTAAAGAACGCGGTATCTGTAATATAATATATACGTCTGTATCGCTCCGAAGAACGCAATATCTGTATAAATGAGGTGGGTGTCCCATACGCCTACTAGTCGTCCTTCCCGCCCAATCCCAATGTATATGCCACGAATACGACGTGGACATCTCGTACTACAAAGCAAGTCACTAAGAAACATGCGACTAAGCCAAATACTGACACACGTGCTACTCGTACTGATGGCCAGTCAAGCATGAAGCACGCATCCCTACATGAACTCACTCTGTGACGTGCAATGATACGTGTCAAGGCCTGGAGAGTCATATTGATAACTTCACAACTTTAGGTGGGTCCACTAGACACTAGGTCAGACACAAGTCCCAACATCAACTTCTTCGTTGACTGCACCCGAGTCTTCTCCGACGCGCACAGTTATATAATATTAAAATAATAAATCATGCAACTAAAAATAACTGAATTTAAACAGTACAACAAGATAAGTTATACTTGCCTGGAAGCCAGACGAAGATTCGAACACGAACTAGTCATAGAAGTAGCAGTACAATAATGGAAACTGGAGCTGATATCCCCGGATGCTGTCACAAATATCACCAATAGTCCCGGAATGAGTGAGATACTCAAAAAAATATATACATACGTCCAATTTGGACACAGGGGCAAAAATACAGTTTTTGGTCAACACGGGATCCACAAGTGGGTCCGTCTTGCACAAAAAAATGTGCCAGAGACAAGGTTCTCCAAATTCGTCAAACTTAGTGTCAACAAGTCCAGAACGACGATACGAACCCAACGAAATGTCCAGAACTGGATTCTGATGAGCCGATCATAAAATCGTCCGTCAAGTGGAGCCGCGGGACCCACGATACGGAATTTTGTCAACGTTCTCCAAATTTGGACACAGGGGCAAAAATACAGTTTTTGGTCAACACGGGATCCACAAGTGGGCCCGTCTTGCACAAAAAAATGTGCCAGAGACAAGGTTCTCCAAATTCGTCAAACTTAGTGTCAACAAGTCCAGAACGACGATACGAACCCAACGAAATGTTCAGAACTGGATTCTGATGAGCCGATCATAAAATTGTCCGTCAAATGGAGCCGCGGGACCCACGATACGGAATTTTGTCAACGTTCTCATAATCGAACCAAACTTGGGTCACAGGACCAGCGTATCGCTACGGGTCCAATGGCGCAAGTTTCGTTTCGAAATGATAAGCACACACGAAGTTACAACGAGTTCCAAAATAGGGCATCGTCGACGAATACGCGTTGATTTCGGTGTGCACGCATGTCACGCCCCGATTCCGTGGAATCGATAGTCGTCCCCCGGGCGTGACCGCCGTGCGGGCCTAGGTTGCGCACCGCACAAGGCTAAGTATTTTTGTTTTGCATAGCGAGCACATATTCAGAGAACGCAGATAATTGAAATACAATTTTAAACATGGAAAAGTTCTCTTTTATTGATAATATGAACATCTATTACAAACTCCTTGAACTGAGTCATAAGGATTGCCTCTATGGGCTTACAAAAGTGTTGACACAAAATGAGATAGCAGTCCTGTACATTACATCCTTTACTACTACTCAAAATATAGGACCTTGGGTCGGAACGACTGCCTTGCCACGAAGCTGCATGGTTGCTTGGTGGCTAGCTTCTTCTTCAAAAGGCTTCTTCTTCAAAATGCTTCTTCTTCTTATGCTACAAAAGGTGGCACGGTCGAGGCGTGCCTACAGCTGGACTGGATTGGGGGTTTGTCTCCTGCTCCTCGCTTGGTTCTCCTAGCGCGGGGAACCTGTTTCAACGAGGGTCAGTACATCGAAACGTACTGGTGAAGGCAAGCTAACCCAACTATACCAATCAACATGTTGTTATAATGAAGCATGCATATTTATTGTGGATTTCTATCTTGCCTTAGTTTATTTTTACAGCAAGAATTTGATATAGAAAGCAATGAAACAACCCGCCACCGTTCGGTGACATTTACCTGTTCGTCTGAACCACCTGCATATACTTACCTTGCCTTCCCTGCCAAGAAGACACAAGTTAGTATCAACAGGTTTAAATATACGAGGGGATTACTGGCTTTGATGCCATAATGGACGGTCTTAGTCTCAGGCTAAGGTAACGGAGGCACATATATCGCTACAGGCCATCCCGCCTATAGGAGAGACTAATCTTGAGGTTCCGACCGGATCGGATCGGTGCCAGTGCCCCAGCGACCGTCCACAGGAACCAAGAGGCCTTGTGCACAAGTTGTCCGTGATCAACGGCGTTTGTGTTAAGTTTGCCATTTATGTAGCTGAGGCAATGAAATCAGGGGATATGTAGCGTTGTGTGATGTATTTTGCATAGTCTCCCTGAACAATTGATGCATGGCAAAGAGTGTTCTACATATAGCATATTTATAGAAGAAGAAGAAGTAAGCATTCTAACTTGTATATATGCATATGGTAAACATTTTGAATGAGCAAGCATGTAGTAAGTAACCGTTCACAAGTTTCAATGACAAGCAAACAGATCCATGTCTATTCCCTTATTATCTTGATATCTTTTAGTTATTACTTGGTATCGTTTGATCGGGGCAAGCACGAACACAAGAATTCAGATGTGAAGATTAGCAAGAAGGGCTAGCTAATCGGGTTAGTAGCCACTCACTTTAGTAGTTGGAAGGAAGAAGAAAGAAGTGCCTTAGGAGTCCGCTCGAGCGACGCCTACTGCTGGATCTGTAAAACCCCTGATTTTGCAAAAATTTTAAAACTGGATTTTTCACAATTTTCTGGAATTTTCTGGGATTTTTCTGCAATTTAAAATAAGGGTTTTAATTATTCAATGATTTTTAAATGATATTAAACAATATTAAAATATTATGAAAATAATATTTTTGGGTGTAAAATGGAAAACTGGACTTAGGACAATTTTTCTGGAATTTATCGGACCTCGGACCTATTTTTAAATGCCTAAAATATATTTATTTATTTATTTATTTAATTAATTAACTATTACTGATTTTATTATTATTATTATTATTATTTTAATAAGCCCGGCCCATTAGCCCGCGGCCCACGGACGCCGGCCCATTCTCCCGAATCCGGCCCAGCTCCTTAGCGGGTCGGGTCGGATCCGCAGACCCGAACCCGACCCGCCCGACTGACCCGGTTCCCCCTCATCCCCACTCGCCCGCTTCCTCCGCCGGACCCGCCGCCCGCGCCGCCCGCCGCTCCGCGCGCTGGCCACGTCCCCGCGGCCGCAGCTCCGCCCCTCTCCCTATTTAAACCCTCCCCGACGAGCCCCCACCGCCTGACTACCCAGCCACCACCGGATCCCCTCCCCGTCGACGCCCGGACCCGCCACCTCCCGCAGCGCCGCTGCCAGCCACCGTCAGCCACCGGCGCCACCCCCGCGAGGCCCCGCCGCAGCTCCCTCCTCCGCCTCCGCCCTCCGGCACCCCGCAGCAGACCCGCAGCCGGCCGCCGACTCATCTTCTCCAGCAGCAGCGGCCGTCCCCGCCCGCTCCGGCGCCGCCGCCGGCGGCTAGCATCCGCCTCAGCCCGGCCAGCCGCCCTCCGCCTCAGCCGCCGTCTCCGCCGTAGGGGTTGCCCTAAACCCTAAACCCTAATCCCCCGTGTCCGACACAGGACACGTGTCCTGTGTCGTGTCGGACACAATTCGATACTCGGTTTTTCGGTCATGTTCAGGTACGCGTAACTTTTTATCCGTAGCTCCGTTTTCGATTCCGTAAATTGCGTTGCGAAGCCTGTATGACCCTCTCGGTGTCCGGACAAACTGTTCGGGGCATCGCGTCCTGTGGTGATCGCACACCACGATCCAAAAACAGGAAAAACCAGACCCTGTTTCACCCTAACTTGGTGTACACACGTCGGATCGAGACGAAACTTGCGCCATCGGACTCATAGCAATACGCTGGTCCTGTGAGCCAAGTTTGGTTCGATTCTGAAAACGTTGACGAAATCGCGTGTCGTGGGCCCCACAGGCCCCGCTCGACGGGCGATTTTATGAACGGCTCATCGGAATCCAATTCTGGAAGTTCCGTTGGGTTCGTATCAGCGTTCCTGACCTGTTGACACTGAGTTTGGTGAATTTGGAGATCGTTGACCCTGACGCGTTTTTCGGTGCAAAGCGGGCCCACCGGTGGACCCCGTTTTGGCCCGAAACTGTCGTTTTTGCCCTTGTCTCCAAATTGGACCCAAGGACAGGCGTTCCTAGCTGATTGATATTTTCTGGATCTGATGGTGATGTTTGTTTCAGCAACCGGAGTACCGCCTGCAATTCCAGCTGAAGTCAGAGCCGTAAACATAGCCGGAACCACAGGCAAGTGTACCTTGCCAAACTCTGCAGCTTGCTACATATTTTCCTTGACTTGTTTATACATCAGTGGACAATTAAAGCTTGCCAAATTGCATAAATTCTTGTTATAGAACTTGCCTGAAATCTTGGTTAAATGCAAATAAACTTGTTAAACTGTTAAACCCAGGACCGAGTGGCTTTACTTAGCGTCCGATCATAGTCGGGTGCCAACTCCGTACGCGGAGTTGTGTAACGTCACATAGACATGGATATCGAGACCCGATAATGCTTGTACTTGTCTTATCAAGTACTCCAGAAACCCAGGACACTTGACACTATTCATGAGACAGAGTCTTCCTGAGATATTCATGGTGATTCTGTATAGGATACAGGACTTGACAGAGATACTGTATAGACATTATGACTTGTTGCATTAGTTATAATCCCGCTGACATGGACATGAGACGTTATGGTCATGATATGCGTGATTACATTGGGTGGGGAGAGTCACACAGGCTACAGGTTGATTTTATATTATGCCGGCGTCTTAGTCTCACTAAGAGCTAGACAACTACATGATATCACTGCTACCGGCTCCCAGACACAGAGCTTGTAGTAGTTTCAGCCTGAGTTCTCGTGCTGCTCTCATGTTGCATATCACTTAGCTGGTTACATAGTTACCCTATTGCTTATTTGTTTCTGCACTGCTTATATTTGGCTTGTATTATCTGTACCTTGCTATGTCCCCTGAGGACCTGGAATGGATGATGTCCCCAGGTATAGCCGAGGAGTTCCATCCAGAGACACCCCGTACAGGAGCACTTCCAGGAGCTGTACCAGGATCTGAGGCCGAGATCGTACCAGAGGACTGCTCCTGAGCATTGGCCGTATGTAGTCAGTTATTTCTATTTTCAGTTGTTTATTTCCTGTCTATTTGCATTGTTGTACCAGACATATTCTCGGATTGTTTCCCGAGGAATTTATTGAGATTTGACAGTTATTTCTACTTGCATTACTCTGTCTTTTAATCTATGATTATCTGTGGTGGATGAGATTAGAATAACCCTTGACTTGTAATAACTGCCCTAATTCTTATTAGACTACAGCTTAAGCATGCCCTGATGGATCCATTAAATTGGGTTGTCCATCGGTGCGTGCTGCTGGCCATTGCCACGTGCTCAGTCCCTCGTCATTTTGGGACTGGGGCGTGACATGGTTTTTGTGGTGGCCTATGCAGGTCTACGACTAAATTGTTCGGTTTCAACTCAGGGACCGAACAGGCCTGCAAATAAAATAGGATAAGTTTTTAGGATCTCATCCACTTGCTTGAAACGTTCTTGATATCCATATCGACTTCGAATTAATTCCTTGACTTGCATCCTGCCTTGATTCCTGTGCGCCTCTTATTGTTTATTTTGGTTGTAGGGTTATGGATTCACGAGCGAACGACGAGACTCCCATAACGTCACCACGAGATGCTGAGATAACCAACGAAGAAGAAGTAACACCAGTGGATAAGGGACAGTCAGCTCAACAACATGCCCCGAGAATCCAGCAAGATGACATTCCACCAACGACGCCAGTTACTCCATCAATGCCCGTAATCCTACCAGGGCAGGCCATGGACGGACAGCAGATATTTTCAATGGTCTATGCAATAGTGCAAGCTCAACAAGAGGCTTGGAGTCGCAGCTTAGTAACCGTACTAGAGCAGGCACGACGGCCAACGACGGGCTCTATCACCGACTTTCGCCAGCTGAAGCCCCGTACCTTCTCAGGCAAGGAAGAGCCCACTGAAGTTCATGAGTGGCTCACCAACACTCAACATCAACTAGAAGCAGCTGAACTCCCAAAGGAACGTTGGATGACTGCCGTAAGAATGCAGTTGACGGACAATGCACATCACTGGTGGCTATCTGAGGAAGCACGGCTCGGACCAGACCGAGTCACTTGGGAAAAGTTCTCTAGACTCTTTCAAGAGATGTACATTCCAGCTGTCGCTCGATCAGAACTTCGGGACAAGTTTAATCACCTCACTCAGGATACTAAGACGGTGGAAGAGTACAACGCTGAGTTCATTCGTCTAAGTCGCTTCGCCCCAACATTGATCCCGACAGAAGAAGAGAAGGCTGAGAAATTCTTCGACGGACTAAACATTGAGCTACAGAAACTAATTGGATCCGTTGCACCTACTTCGTACTCAGACGTCCTTGCTGCAGCGAGACGCATTGAGCGCGTCATCAGGAGAGAGACTAGTCTGAAACGGACTTCCACTTCAGCGCAACAAGGAGAAGTTGCAAAAAGACCTCACGTCCACCAGCCTCCAGAAGCATTTCCACGGACAATACATGTTTGTCCATATTGTCGCAAGCGAGGCCATACTGAAGACGAGTGCAGGCGAAAGAAGAGATTATGCATAATTTGCGGATCTAATCAGCATTTATTGAAGGAATGCCCTGAGCATCGGGACAGAGCACCAAAGTGTAACCAGCAAGCGTTACCAATACCGAGGACAGCCTCTCCAGCCTTGGAAGCACCGCAAGCGGAAGTTCAAGAAGTCCTACCACCAGCTCCTGCGGAGTATCAGCCAAGGCCACCCTTGATACCCCAGGAAATACTCTTCCAGCAGGCTCAACAGCAGAAGAAACGACTGCAAGGACGCGAGCAAGCCCTGACGATGACCGTGGAGTACGCGCAGACTCGTGGAATAGCCAATGCGCGTAAGTGATTCGTAGCTTTTCCGTTTCTAGTCTTGTTTTAGCTCGTTGGTTCGTGACCACAGCCCCAACCTAGTAATCTGCAACTTGTTAACAACCTGATTTTCATAAAAGTTATAGTTCTAACTAGATCTTCCTGGAAAGTGTAAACTTTCAATTTTTAGGGAAACGGTACTTCCCTGAAGTCTCTTGTGATGTGTTTTCAAACGATGCTCGCGACCGCGTCATCTCTGTTGACCGGTTATTCTTTGATTACGAGGACGCAATCCTCTTAAGGGGGGTAGATTGTAAAACCCCTGATTTTTCAAAATTTTTAAAACTGGATTTTTCACAATTTTCTGGAATTTTCTGGGATTTTTCTGCAATTTAAAATAAGAGTTTTAATTATTCAATGATTTTTAAATGATATTAAACAATATTAAAATATTATGAAAATAATATTTTTGGGTGTAAAATGGAAAACTGGACTTAGGACAATTTTTCTGGAATTTATCGGACCTCGGACCTATTTTTAAATGCCTAAAATGTATTTATTTATTTATTTATTTAATTAATTAACTATTACTGATTTTATTATTATTATTATTAATATTTTAATAAGCCCGGCCCATTAGCCCGCGGCCCACGGACGCCGGCCCATTCTCCCGAATCCGGCCCAGCTCCTTAGCGGGTCGGGTCGGATCCGCAGACCCGAACCCGACCCGCCCGACTGACCCGGTTCCCCCTCATCCCCACTCGCCCGCTTCCTCCGCCGGACCCGCCGCCCGCGCCGCCCGCTGCTCCGCGCGCTGGCCACGTCCCCGCGGCCGCAGCTCCGCCCCTCTCCCTATTTAAACCCTCCCCGACGAGCCCCCACCGCCTGACTACCCAGCCACCACCGGATCCCCTCCCCGTCGACGCCCGGACCCGCCACCTCCCGCAGCGCCGCTGCCAGCCACCGTCAGCCACCGGCGCCACCCCCGCGAGGCCCCGCCGCAGCTCCCTCCTCCGCCTCCGCCCTCCGGCACCCCGCAGCAGACCCGCAGCCGGCCGCCGACTCATCTTCTCCAGCAGCAGCGGCCGTCCCCGCCCGCTCCGGCGCCGCCGCCGGCGGCTAGCATCCGCCTCAGCCCGGCCAGCCGCCCTCCGCCTCAGCCGCCGTCTCCGCCGTAGGGGTTGCCCTAAACCCTAAACCCTAATCCCCCGTGTCCGACACAGGACACGTGTCCTGTGTCGTGTCGGACACAATTCGATACTCGGTTTTTCGGTCATGTTCAGGTACGCGTAACTTTTTATCCGTAGCTCCGTTTTCGATTCCGCAAATTGCGTTGCGAAGCCTGTATGACCCTCTCGGTGTCCGGACAAACTGTTCGGGGCATCGCGTCCTGTGGTGATCGCACACCACGATCCAAAAACAGGAAAAACCAGACCCTGTTTCACCCTAACTTGGTGTACACACGTCGGATCGAGACGAAACTTGCGCCATCGGACTCGTAGCAATACGCTGGTCCTGTGAGCCAAGTTTGGTTCGATTCTGAAAACGTTGACGAAATCGCGTGTCGTGGGCCCCACAGGCCCCGCTCGACGGGCGATTTTATGAACGGCTCATCGGAATCCAATTCTGGAAGTTCCGTTGGGTTCGTATCAGCGTTCCTGACCTGTTGACACTGAGTTTGGTGAATTTGGAGATCGTTGACCCTGACGCGTTTTTCGGTGCAAAGCGGGCCCACCGGTGGACCCCGTTTTGGCCCGAAACTGCCGTTTTTGCCCTTGTCTCCAAATTGGACCCAAGGACAGGCGTTCCTAGCTGATTGATATTTTCTGGATCTGATGGTGATGTTTGTTTCAGCAACCGGAGTACCGCCTGCAATTCCAGCTGAAGTCAGAGCCGTAAACATAGCCGGAACCACAGGCAAGTGTACCTTGCCAAACTTTGCAGCTTGCTACATATTTTCCTTGACTTGTTTATACATCAGTGGACAATTAAAGCTTGCCAAATTGCATAAATTCTTGTTATAGAACTTGCCTGAAATCTTGGTTAAATGCAAATAAACTTGTTAAACTGTTAAACCCAGGACCGAGTGGCTTTACTTAGCGTCCGATCATAGTCGGGTGCCAACTCCGTACGCGGGGTTGTGTAACGTCACATAGACATGGATATCGAGACCCGATAATGCTTGTACTTGTCTTATCAAGTACTCCAGAAACCCAGGACACTTGACACTATTCATGAGACAGAGTCTTCCTGAGATATTCATGGTGATTCTGTATAGGATACAGGACTTGATAGAGATACTGTATAGACATTATGACTTGTTGCATTAGTTATAATCCCGCTGACATGGACATGAGACGTTATGGTCCTGATATGCGTGATTACATTGGGTGGGGAGAGTCACACAGGCTACAGGTTGATTTTATATTATGCCGGCGTCTTAGTCTCACTAAGAGCTAGACAACTACATGATATCACTGCTACCGGCTCCCAGACACAGAGCTTGTAGTAGTTTCAGCCTGAGTTCTCGTGCTGCTCTCATGTTGCATATCACTTAGCTGGTTACATAGTTACCCTATTGCTTATTTGTTTCTGCACTGCTTATATTTGGCTTGTATTATCTGTACCTTGCTATGTCCCCTGAGGACCTGGAATGGATGATGTCCCCAGGTATAGCCGAGGAGTTCCATCCAGAGACACCCCGTACAGGAGCACTTCCAGGAGCTGTACCAGGATCTGAGGCCGAGATCGTACCAGAGGACTGCTCCTGAGCATTGGCCGTATGTAGTCAGTTATTTCTATTTTCAGTTGTTTATTTCCTGTCTATTTGCATTGTTGTACCAGACATATTCTCGGATTGTTTCCCGAGGAATTTATTGAGATTTGACAGTTATTTCTACTTGCATTACTCTGTCTTTTAATCTATGATTATCTGTGGTGGATGAGATTAGAATAACCCTTGACTTGTAATAACTGCCCTAATTCTTATTAGACTACAGCTTAAGCATGCCCTGATGGATCCATTAAATTAGGTTGTCCATCGGTGCGTGCTGCTGGCCATTGCCACGTGCTCAGTCCCTCGTCATTTTGGGACTGGGGCGTGACAGGATCACCTGTATTGCCACGAACAGCTGATCAATATTTCTTCCTCTCTATCCATTATCGGAATTGAAGTGCAGTCCTAAGAACGAAAGCAATGAAATCCATCGAAACCGTTCAAGAAAACCCAAGCAAATCCGAAAACCAACTCAAGGCACGAAAGCAACAAGCGACAGCGAAAACTAGGCAACAAAAGAATGCAGCGGAGAGGTCCCTCCTGACTCTGCCGCTAAGTCGATCCCGGGGGCACGGTCCACTGAATATGAAAATCGATTCCGAAGAAACAAATCCATAACGAGGACGAGTTCTTAATTCAATCTATCCCGATCGAACGATACCGTCTTGTATTTCTTAGCCGCGCTCCCCGAATAGGGGGAACGGGGCACCACAACGCACATCCAAATCAACTTCCGTAAAATCTCACACATCCGTATTGACAGTGCGCACCTTTCGATAAAATCGGTATGCGACATGGATGTCCCGATTGACGGGACCAACTCCGTACCGGGGAATTTTAATGTTTTAAAAACTGTTTTTCTTTGATTTTGGATCTTAATTTACAAACAATATAAATCAAATTAAATTATTCTAATTGAAAATATTGAAAGAGGGTTACATGGAGAGTATACCAGAGAAGGCATTTCGGTAATCGGTTGAGCGTGGAGGAAGAAATCTTCTCGTGAATCGGGAAGATTGAACTCGGATTTTCGAACTCGGGTTTGAGTCGCGGTTCCTCGCGGCCGCGGGAAGGAGATGTTCAGCCATGGCATGGCTCGGGAACACTCGAGGGAGGCCGTCCATGTAAAACTCCTAATCCTAAAAATCGTATTTACCTTTTTAATTAATTAATAATTGAACCATAGTAATTATGAGCTAAATAGAGGAAATAGATTTTATTTTATTTTTATTTTAGACGTTTACGCATTTAGGAGATTTATGGAGTCATTATAAATTTTTCTTAATTTATTCCATGTAGGAGACCCTATGGACAGTTGATAGCTTAATGATATGCACTAATATAAATTATAGAATTTTCTATGTATATATATATATATATATATATATATATATATATATATATATATATATATATATATATATATATATATATATATATATAGTTTAATAGAAAAAAAAGAGAATTAGAAATAGATTTTAAAAAGAAGAAAGAAAAAAAAATTACTAATGGACCTAAACCCTAACCCATATCTACCCAAACCCACTTAATCTAAACCCGACCCGCGTTGTGGCCAAAACCTTAAATATAACAGCAGCAGCACCTTTATGAGCAATCCCACGCGGAAGGGCTCAACCCCCCCCCCCCCCCCTCCCCCAACCCAGCGCAGAACAGAACCCCCCCTCCTCTATCGATCTCTCTCTCTCTCTCTCTCTCTCTCTCTCTCTCTATATATATATATATATATATATATATATATATATATATATATATATATATATATATATATATATACTATATTTTCCAAACCCTAACCTAAACTGATCGTGGACATGGACAGACGCGGAGAAAACACTTTCAATTTTAGAACAACCATGAATCACATACGAACTGCTCATGAGGAGGTTGATTGGGCGGAGATGGTTTGGACCAAATGGGCTGCAGTCAAGATGTCGTTGTGCTTATACAAATTGATCGGAAATAGGCTTCTTACTTGAGACAGGTTGAGCAATTTTGGCATCCACTGTAAGGACATGCAGTGTTATTTATGCGGTAGATATGATGAGACTAGAGATCATATGTTCTTCGCTTGTTACGTCACTTAGAAGATTTGGAGTGCACAAAGATGTAAATTGGGACAAACCCATGGACATTGTAAAGAGCTTGTTGCAGTATAAATGATATTAAAGCTCAGAAGGGGAAGAGAGAACCAGGTTATCGCCGACTTATATTATTTTTTTGGGCAGTGGTATGATATGTCTGGAGAGAACCCAACCGGCATATCTTTGAGGGCCTATCCCTTAGTACTTTTGTTGTACAAAAAAATATAGATGCTGACGTAGATATCTTAGACCCCTAGATACTCATTTTGTAATCTGGAATAGATCTAAGGTGCAATTTTGTTGACCCATAGATGATCCGGGTTTGAATCTTCCCATTGGCGTTGGTCGTCAATGTCCCATTAAGAAGGACACCAATATATATATATATATATATATATATATATATATAATATATATATATATATATATATATATATATATATATATATATATATATATATATATATATATATATTGAAGAGGTAATTATGTTACTGACTTCTGGTCCAAAGGCCTACAAACTCGACCCGAAGGTCCACCACATCCTGGCTCAAAGGTCTCACACATCTCGGCCCGTAGTCCCGCACCTGTACCGCACTTGAATCGCACATGCGCTACACCTATCACCAACTCACCATTAAATGGTGCCCGGGAGGCTCGAACCCGCAACCTCCTGGATAATATGCGTCGTCTTAACCACTGGACTAGACGTCATTTGTTATATATATATATATATATATATATCAGATGCAATAAATACGGTGGTGGTCGTGGTGTGTGTGTGTAAGTTAGTTGAGCTCACGCTACTAGCCTAACCTGCAGTCAAACCTTGTCACATGTTTGATAGATGGATTTAGAGGATCAAATACCTAAGAACAATGTGCAATTATATATATGAGATTAATTTTGATACATGTATATCCACAAAGAAAATTAAATGCTATGGATAGAAGTAGAAATTAGTGATGCAGCAGGAGGACCGTATTGAATTGTCTTGAGAATCATATAAATATTGGTGGTTGTGTTCTTTGTGGACTGCAGGAGGAATCTATTCAATTCTGGAGAGATGACTGCTAGCTGGGTATAAAAACATATGCAAATATATATATAATAATTTGGTACCGTAAACTATCCAAAATGTTCAATTTGACATCCTCGACTTTGATAGATACTAATTTGATATCCTGAAAATAAATAGACCAAATTATCCCTCTCTCTCTCTCTCTCTCTCTCTCTCTCTCTCTCTCCGGCACCCTCCCCTCCTTCACCGGCACCGACGACCGGAGGGGGGAGAGGGGGCGCAAAGCAGCAGGGGTGGACGCGGGCTGGCGGACATGCGCGGGCGATGGGCGGGCAGGCGAGGGCGTGGGCGCGGACAATAGGGCGAGGTCGCTGGCGGTCGGGCGAGGGGGCGGGCGGGCGCTGGCGAGCGAGGGCGTCGGGGTGGCGGCACGAGCAGAGGTGGGGTGGGGGGTGGGTTCGCCGAAGGCCGGAGAAGGAGGATGCGGGGGGGGAGGTGTTCGCCGGGAGCCGGCCGACCGGAGAAGGAGGGAGAATAAGGGTAATTTTTTCTTTTTTTAATTTCGTGTATCAACATAAATTTTTTTATATAGTTGATGTAGTGTTTCAAATCCTGATCCGACCATGATGTGCACTATATAATGGGCTTAGTGTCTAGTTATCTTTCGGCATCCTCTTGTCATGGACGAAATATGATGTTCCTTTCCAACTCATGGATAGGCTTCTATTGAAACAAGTCCATTAGTTTTCATTTTTTATTGCTTGGTTTTCTTGATTTGCGTTTTGGAATTTTATTTTGGTGTTGCTTTCGACTTTCTTGATTTTTGCTGTTGGCTTTCTCACTTGGAACTTTGCTTCTTGGAAATTTTTTGGAGGAAGGATAGACGAAAGTATTCTAACTCGATGCTCGAGGTATTGCAGGTCTGCGTAACTGACACTTGATTATAGCTAGGCAAGACTCCTTTTTTCAGCACATTCTCTTATCGGTGGGTGATTCATACCCTTCTTTCCTACTTCTTCATGCCAATGTCCTTAATGTTTCAAATGTTCAATCGATGATGTCCGAATGAACGCCTAAAAAATTCTTAGCCATAATGCATGCTAACCACTAAGAAAGGAACATTGATAAGTGTAGTCTAACTTAGTTTACAAATACACACGATCTATAACACGAGCTTCGCAACGAAGCGAGCAGTTGTGGTTCAAAACCAAAAAACTGCTTGATGGAGTGCAGCATCTGAAACATTGGTTGTGGCCTCATGCCTCGGAGAGTTTGGACCCACGGGACACCGAAATCGGAACACGACTTTGAGAAAATATGAACTGTCGCATAAGTATATAGCTGCTTTACTTCTTCTGTTTCATCTCATGTATTGTTTCATAATTTAATTGTTCACGCATTCACATGATCTGGGACAACTTGTGCACAAGGTTTGACATTTTTTCGAAATGATTTTCGGGACACTGGAACCAAATCGACCCAGAAGAAAATATTTGATCGTGCTTGGCGCGATGTATTGCGGGACCTTCAGCGAAACTTGCAACCAGGGATGATAGGGCACGCCGTAATACCTTTGGATAAGTCCCCATCGTGTCGATCACACCAATGACTGCATATAGATAAAACATAATCAAATTTATTGTCTTGTGCAGAAGGTAAGTATACTTGTGTTTCAGTGCAGGAAAGGACGTATCGGTTGAGTAAGCAACCGATGGGCTATATGGTTTCTACATTATTTTTTTCTCAAAACATGCAATTGATATGAACTGAATTTACTCTAGTTCTTAATAGCAAGATCATTTTAATGCATGCTCTCATTTAATAAGTAAGTATTGATTTAGGCAAGTGGGTTCGTCTCGCTTACCAGTACAGCTGAGTATTGACCCACGTTTGTGGACATTATTTCAGACACTCAGGGTGTGCAACGCTAGTGGATAGACGAGAAGGCGTTAGAAGATTTCTGTTTTGAAGTATAGTTGAAACCAATTTATTTTGGAGGCATGGATTTCCAACCTATATAAGGGCGTAACGTATGGGACTACGAAGATTATCTGATAGAGCGCTCTGCCTTTTGAGTTTTCTTTTGTAATCCAATCAATGTAGCCGAGAGGCGTATCAAATATAAACTCTATATAAATTACTTTGGTTTCAATCAATGAAAAAGTATATTTTCTTCTTATACTCTGTGTTCAACTCTCTGTGAATGTATTTTCTAACTTGTGTTTCAAAATAGATTTTATCATTTCACATTCTTGCCTTGTGCGAGCGCAACTCCAGGCTCGCACATCATCACGTCCCAAGCGAGGATGATTGGTTCCGCAAAGGATCCAAGCAAGGACGATCGATTCTTGTGGGATCGGGACGTGACAGTTGAGGGTATCAAGTTAGCACATATCAAAGTTGAGGGCTATTAAGTTGAACATTTTGGATAGTTGAGGGTATCAAGTTATAATTTAGCTTATATATATATATATATATATATATATATATATATATATATATATATATATATATGACGAGATATTGCACCATTTATTGCACAAAGCAATCTCAGCTACATATTTTTTTGAAATATGTGGTTATAAAGTATGCTGACTTAGCAACAACTTTATGTGATAATTTATGACTATACATTTCAAAAAAAAAAATGTTTGATGGAGATTGCTTGGTACCAATATCCCGTCCATATATATATATATATATATATATATATATATATATATATATATATATATATATATATATATATA
>JAYESA010001105.1:0-63141 GCA_036927795.1 Iris macrosiphon | reverse complement strand
TTGGAAATGAGGAAGATAACGTAAAAGGATAGTTGAAATACTTATAAAAGTCAAATGGAAGAAAGATATCAAAACTACGATTTGGAAATAAATTTTTGGTTTATAAGGTAAAAAGATAGTTGAAAAAATATATAGAAGTCAAATAATAGAAAGGTATCGTCACTATGCTTTGGAAATAAAGTTTTGGAAGATAATATAAAACGATAGTTCAAAAATATATAGAAGCCAAATGGTAGAAATATATCGAAACTACAATTTGGAAATGATATTTTGGATTATAATGTAAAAGGATAGTAATGTAAAAGGATAGTAAGAAAAATATATAGAAGTCAAATGATAGAAATATATTGAAACTATGCTTTGAATATGATCATATAGAAGTCAAATGATAGAAATATATTGAAACTACGATTTGAAAATAAAGTTTGGAAGACAATGTAAAAATATATAGAAGTCAAATTGTTGAAATATATCGAAATTACGATTTTGAAATAAATTTTGAAAAATAATGTAAAAACATATAGAAGTAAAATTATAGAAATATATCGAAACTACGATTTCTAAATAAAGTTTGGAAGATTTAGGAAAAGAAGTTTTCGAAGATAATGTAAAAAAAATAGTTGAAAAACATATACAAGTCAAATGATAGAAAGATATCGTAACGATGCTTTGAAAATAAAGATTTGGAACATAATGTAAAATGATAGTTGAAAAACAAATGGAAGTCAAATGATAGAGCGATATCGTAACTATGCTTTGGAAATAAAGTTTTGGAAGATAATATAAAACGGTAGTTCAAAAACATATAGAAGAAAAGGGTATAAAGATATCGAAACTACAATATGGAAATGATATTTTGGATTAGAATGTAAAAGGATAGTAAAATATATATATAAGTCAAATGATAGAAAGATATCGAAACTACGCTTTGAATATGAACATATAGAAGTCAAATCGTATAAAGGATGGTTGAAAACATATATAAGTCAAATCGGGGCATAATTTTGAAATTATACTTCAAAATGTGAAGTTTTGGAACAAAATATAAAAGGATAGTTGAAAAATATAAAGAAGTCAAATGATATAAAGACATCGAAACTACGATTTGGAAATGAGGAAGATAACGTAAAAGGATAGTTGAAATACTTATAAAAGTCAAATGGAAAAAAGATATCGAAACTACGATTTGGAAATAAATTTTTGGATTATAATGTAAAAAGATAGTTAAAACATAACGTAAAAAAGGATAGTTGAAATACTTATAAAAGTTAAATGGAAAAAGGATATCAAAACTACGATTTGAAAATAAAATTTTGGAATATAATGTAAAAAGATAGTTGAAAAAATATATAGAAGTCAAATGATAGAAAGATATTGGAAATATGCTTGGAAATAAAGTTTTGGAACTAAAACGGTAGTTCAAAAATATATATAAGCCAAAAGGTAGAAATATATCGAAACTACAATTTGGAAATAATATTTTGGATTATAATGTAAAAGGATCGTAAAAATATATATATAGAAGCCAAATGATAGAAATATATCGAAACTATGCTTTGAATATGATCATAAAGAAGTCAAATGGTAGAAATATATTGAAACTACGATTTGGAAATAAAGTTTATGTAAAAACATATAGAAGTCAAATTGTTGAAATATATCGAAATTACAATTTGGATATAAATTTTGGAAGATATCAAAACTATGATTTGGAAATAAAGTTTGGAATATTTCGGAAAAGAAGTTTTTGAAGAAAATGTAAAAAAAAGTTGAAAAACATATACAAGTCAAATGATAGGAAGATATCGTAACGATGCTTTGAAAATAAAGTTTTGGAACATAATGTAAAATGATAGTTGAAAAATATATAAAAGTCAAATGATAGAAAGATATCGAAACCGCAATTTGAAAATGAAGTTTTGGATTATAATGTAAAATGATAGTTGAAAAATATATACTTTGAAAATAAAGTTTTGGAACATAATATAAAAAGATAATTGAAATACATATAGAAGTCAAATGGTAGAAAGATATCGAAACTATAATTTGAAAATTAAGTGGAGTTTTTTAACACAATATAAAAGGATAGTTAAAAAATATATAGAAGTCGAATGAAGAAAGACATCGAAACTACGATTTGGAAATGTGGAACATAATATTAAAAAAAAACTTATAAAAGTCAAATGAAAGAAATAAATCGAAACTAGGATTTCGAAATGAGGAACATAACGTAATAGGATACTTGAAATACTAATAAAAGTCAAATGGAAGAAATACATCAAAACGACGATTTGAAAATGAATTTTTGGATTATAATGTAAAAAGATATTTGAAAAAACATATAGAAGTCAAATGTTAGAAAGATATCATAACTATGATTTGGAAATAAAGTTTTGGAAATAATGTAAAACGGTAGTTAAAAACATATAAAAGTCAAATGGTAGAAAAATATCAAGACTACAATTTGAAAATAATATTTTGGATTATAATGTAAAAGGATAGTTAAAAATATATAGAAGTCAAATCGGGGCATAATTTTGAAATTATACTTCAAATTGTGGAGTTTTGGAACAAAATATAAAGGATAGTTGAAAAATATAAAGAAGTCAAATGATATAAAAACATCGAAACTACGATTTGAAAATGAGGAAGATAACGTAAAAGGATAGTTGAAATACTTATAAAAGTCAAATGGAAGAAAGATATCAAAACTACGATTTGGAAATAAATTTTTGGTTTATAATGTAAAAAGATAGTTGAAAAAATATATAGAAGTCAAATAATAGAAAGGTATCGTCACTATGCTTTGGAAATAAAGTTTTGGAAGATAATATAAAACGATAGTTCAAAAATATATAGAAGCCAAATGGTAGAAATATATCGAAACTACAATTTGGAAATGATATTTTGGATTATAATGTAAAAGGATAGTAAGAAAAATATATAGAAGTCAAATGATAGAAATATATTGAAACTATGCTTTGAATATGATCATATAGAAGTCAAATGATAGAAATATATTGAAACTACGATTTGAAAATAAAGTTTGGAAGACAATGTAAAAATATATAGAAGTCAAATTGTTGAAATATATCGAAATTACGATTTTGAAATAAATTTTGGAAAATAATGTAAAAACATATAGAAGTAAAATTATAGAAATATATCGAAACTACGATTTCTAAATAAAGTTTGGAAGATTTCGGAAAAGAAGTTTTCGAAGATAATGTAAAAAAAAAATAGTTGAAAAACATATACAAGTCAAATGATAGAAAGATATCGTAACGATGCTTTGAAAATAAAGATTTGGAACATAATGTAAAATGATAGTTGAAAAACAAATAGAAGTCAAATGATAGAGCGATATCGTAACTATGCTTTGGAAATAAAGTTTTGGAAGATAATATAAAACGGTAGTTCAAAAACATATAGAAGAAAGGGTATAAAGATATCGAAACTACAATATGGAAATGATATTTTGGATTAGAATGTAAAAGGATAGTAAAATATATATATAAGTCAAATGATAGAAAGATATCGAAACTACACTTTGAATATGAACATATAGAGGTCAAATCGTATAAAGGATGGTTGAAAACATATATAAGTCAAATCGGGGCATAATTTTGAAATTATACTTCAAAATGTGAAGTTTTGGAACAAAATATAAAAGGATAGTTGAAAAATATAAAGAAGTCAAATGATATAAAGACATCGAAACTACGATTTGGAAATGAGGAAGATAACGTAAAAGGATAGTTGAAATACTTATAAAAGTCAAATGGAAAAAAGATATCGAAACTACGATTTGGAAATAAATTTTTGGATTATAATGTAAAAAGATAGTTAAAACATAACGTAAAAAAGGATAGTTGAAATACTTATAAAAGTTAAATGGAAAAAAGATATCAAAACTACGATTTGAAAATAAAATTTTGGAATATAATGTAAAAAGATAGTTGAAAAAATATATAGAAGTCAAATGATAGAAAGATATTGGAAATATGCTTGGAAATAAAGTTTGGAACTAAAACGGTAGTTCAAAAATATATATAAGCCAAAAGGTAGAAATATATCGAAACTACAATTTTGAATTGATATTTTGGATTATAATGTAAAAGGATAGTAAAAATATATATATAGAAGCCAAATGATAGAAATATATCGAAACTATGCTTTGAATATGATCATAAAGAAGTCAAATGGTAGAAATATATTGAAACTACGATTTGGAAATAAAGTTTATGTAAAAACATATAGAAGTCAAATTGTTGAAATATATCGAAATTATAATTTGGATATAAATTTTGGAAGATATCAAAACTATGATTTGGAAATAAAGTTTGGAAGATTTCGAAAAAGAAGTTTTTGAAGAAAATGTAAAAAAAATAGTTGAAAAGCATATACAAGTCAAATGATAGGAAGATATCGTAACGATGCTTTGAAAATAAAGTTTTGGAACATAATGTAAAATGATAGTTGAAAAATATATAAAAGTCAAATGATAGAAAGATATCGAAACCGCAATTTGAAAATGAAGTTTTGGATTATAATGTAAAAGGATAGTTGAAAAATATATACTTTGAAAATAAAGTTTTGGAACATAATATAAAAAGATAATTGAAATACATATAGAAGTCAAATGGTAGAAAGATATCGAAACTATAATTTGAAAATTAAGTGGAGTTTTTTAACACAATATAAAAGGATAGTTAAAAAATATATAGAAGTCGAATGAAGAAAGACATCGAAACTACGATTTGGAAATGTGGAATATAATATTAAAAAAAAACTTATAAAAGTCAAATGAAAGAAATAAATCGAAACTAGGATTTCGAAATGAGGAACATAACGTAATAGGATATTTGAAATACTAATAAAAGTCAAATGGAAGAAATACATCAAAACGACGATTTGAAAATGAATTTTTGGATTATAATGTAAAAAGATATTTGAAAAAACATATAGAAGTCAAATGTTAGAAAGATATCATAACTATGATTTGGAAATAAAGTTTTGGAAATAATGTAAAACGGTAGTTAAAAACATATAGAAGTCAAATGGTAGAAAAATATCAAGACTACAATTTGAAAATAATATTTTGGATTATAATGTAAAAGGATAGTTAAAAATATATAGAAGTCAAATCGGGGCATAATTTTGAAACTATACTTCAAATTGTGGAGTTTTGGAACAAAATATAAAGGATAGTTGAAAAATATAAAGAAGTCAAATGATATAAAAACATCGAAACTACGATTTGGAAATGAGGAAGATAACGTAAAAGGATAGTTGAAATACTTATAAAAGTCAAATGGAAGAAAGATATCAAAACTACGATTTGGAAATAAATTTTTGGTTTATAATGTAAAAAGATAGTTGAAAAAATATATAGAAGTCAAATAATAGAAAGGTATCGTCACTATGCTTTGGAAATAAAGTTTTGGAAGATAATATAAAACGATAGTTCAAAAATATATAGAAGCCAAATGGTAGAAATATATCGAAACTACAATTTGGAAATGATATTTTGGATTATAATGTAAAAGGATAGTAATGTAAAAGGATAGTAAGAAAAATATATAGAAGTCAAATGATAGAAATATATTGAAACTATGCTTTGAATATGATCATATAGAAGTCAAATGATAGAAATATATTGAAACTACGATTTGAAAATAAAGTTTGGAAGACAATGTAAAAATATATAGAAGTCAAATTGTTGAAATATATCGAAATTACGATTTTGAAATAAATTTTGAAAAATAATGTAAAAACATATAGAAGTAAAATTATAGAAATATATCGAAACTACGATTTCTAAATAAAGTTTGGAAGATTTAGGAAAAGAAGTTTTCGAAGATAATGTAAAAAAAATAGTTGAAAAACATATACAAGTCAAATGATAGAAAGATATCGTAACGATGCTTTGAAAATAAAGATTTGGAACATAATGTAAAATGATAGTTGAAAAACAAATGGAAGTCAAATGATAGAGCGATATCGTAACTATGCTTTGGAAATAAAGTTTTGGAAGATAATATAAAACGGTAGTTCAAAAACATATAGAAGAAAAGGGTATAAAGATATCGAAACTACAATATGGAAATGATATTTTGGATTAGAATGTAAAAGGATAGTAAAATATATATATAAGTCAAATGATAGAAAGATATCGAAACTACGCTTTGAATATGAACATATAGAAGTCAAATCGTATAAAGGATGGTTGAAAACATATATAAGTCAAATCGGGGCATAATTTTGAAATTATACTTCAAAATGTGAAGTTTTGGAACAAAATATAAAAGGATAGTTGAAAAATATAAAGAAGTCAAATGATATAAAGACATCGAAACTACGATTTGGAAATGAGGAAGATAACGTAAAAGGATAGTTGAAATACTTATAAAAGTCAAATGGAAAAAAGATATCGAAACTACGATTTGGAAATAAATTTTTGGATTATAATGTAAAAAGATAGTTAAAATATAACGTAAAAAAGGATAGTTGAAATACTTATAAAAGTTAAATGGAAAAAGGATATCAAAACTACGATTTGAAAATAAAATTTTGGAATATAATGTAAAAAGATAGTTGAAAAAATATATAGAAGTCAAATGATAGAAAGATATTGGAAATATGCTTGGAAATAAAGTTTTGGAACTAAAACGGTAGTTCAAAAATATATATAAGCCAAAAGGTAGAAATATATCGAAACTACAATTTGGAAATAATATTTTGGATTATAATGTAAAAGGATCGTAAAAATATATATATAGAAGCCAAATGATAGAAATATATCGAAACTATGCTTTGAATATGATCATAAAGAAGTCAAATGGTAGAAATATATTGAAACTACGATTTGGAAATAAAGTTTATGTAAAAACATATAGAAGTCAAATTGTTGAAATATATCGAAATTACAATTTGGATATAAATTTTGGAAGATATCAAAACTATGATTTGGAAATAAAGTTTGGAAGATTTCGAAAAAGAAGTTTTTGAAGATAATGTAAAAAAAAAGTTGAAAAACATATACAAGTCAAATGATAGGAAGATATCGTAACGATGCTTTGAAAATAAAGTTTTGGAACATAATGTAAAATGATAGTTGAAAAATATATAAAAGTCAAATGATAGAAAGATATCGAAACCGCAATTTGAAAATGAAGTTTTGGATTATAATGTAAAATGATAGTTGAAAAATATATACTTTGAAAATAAAGTTTTGGAACATAATATAAAAAGATAATTGAAATACATATAGAAGTCAAATGGTAGAAAGATATCGAAACTATAATTTGAAAATTAAGTGGAGTTTTTTAACACAATATAAAAGGATAGTTAAAAAATATATAGAAGTCGAATGAAGAAAGACATCGAAACTACGATTTGGAAATGTGGAACATAATATTAAAAAAAAACTTATAAAAGTCAAATGAAAGAAATAAATCGAAACTAGGATTTCGAAATGAGGAACATAACGTAATAGGATACTTGAAATACTAATAAAAGTCAAATGGAAGAAATACATCAAAACGACGATTTGAAAATGAATTTTTGGATTATAATGTAAAAAGATATTTGAAAAAACATATAGAAGTCAAATGTTAGAAAGATATCATAACTATGATTTGGAAATAAAGTTTTGGAAATAATGTAAAACGGTAGTTAAAAACATATAAAAGTCAAATGGTAGAAAAATATCAAGACTACAATTTGAAAATAATATTTTGGATTATAATGTAAAAGGATAGTTAAAAATATATAGAAGTCAAATCGGGGCATAATTTTGAAATTATACTTCAAATTGTGGAGTTTTGGAACAAAATATAAAGGATAGTTGAAAAATATAAAGAAGTCAAATGATATAAAAACATCGAAACTACGATTTGAAAATGAGGAAGATAACGTAAAAGGATAGTTGAAATACTTATAAAAGTCAAATGGAAGAAAGATATCAAAACTACGATTTGGAAATAAATTTTTGGTTTATAATGTAAAAAGATAGTTGAAAAAATATATAGAAGTCAAATAATAGAAAGGTATCGTCACTATGCTTTGGAAATAAAGTTTTGGAAGATAATATAAAACGATAGTTCAAAAATATATAGAAGCCAAATGGTAGAAATATATCGAAACTACAATTTGGAAATGATATTTTGGATTATAATGTAAAAGGATAGTAAGAAAAATATATAGAAGTCAAATGATAGAAATATATTGAAACTATGCTTTGAATATGATCATATAGAAGTCAAATGATAGAAATATATTGAAACTACGATTTGAAAATAAAGTTTGGAAGACAATGTAAAAATATATAGAAGTCAAATTGTTGAAATATATCGAAATTACGATTTTGAAATAAATTTTGGAAAATAATGTAAAAACATATAGAAGTAAAATTATAGAAATATATCGAAACTACGATTTCTAAATAAAGTTTGGAAGATTTCGGAAAAGAAGTTTTCGAAGATAATGTAAAAAAAAAATAGTTGAAAAACATATACAAGTCAAATGATAGAAAGATATCGTAACGATGCTTTGAAAATAAAGATTTGGAACATAATGTAAAATGATAGTTGAAAAACAAATAGAAGTCAAATGATAGAGCGATATCGTAACTATGCTTTGGAAATAAAGTTTTGGAAGATAATATAAAACGGTAGTTCAAAAACATATAGAAGAAAGGGTATAAAGATATCGAAACTACAATATGGAAATGATATTTTGGATTAGAATGTAAAAGGATAGTAAAATATATATATAAGTCAAATGATAGAAAGATATCGAAACTACACTTTGAATATGAACATATAGAGGTCAAATCGTATAAAGGATGGTTGAAAACATATATAAGTCAAATCGGGGCATAATTTTGAAATTATACTTCAAAATGTGAAGTTTTGGAACAAAATATAAAAGGATAGTTGAAAAAGATAAAGAAGTCAAATGATATAAAGACATCGAAACTACGATTTGGAAATGAGGAAGATAACGTAAAAGGATAGTTGAAATACTTATAAAAGTCAAATGGAAAAAAGATATCGAAACTACGATTTGGAAATAAATTTTTGGATTATAATGTAAAAAGATAGTTAAAACATAACGTAAAAAAGGATAGTTGAAATACTTATAAAAGTTAAATGGAAAAAAGATATCAAAACTACGATTTGAAAATAAAATTTTGGAATATAATGTAAAAAGATAGTTGAAAAAATATATAGAAGTCAAATGATAGAAAGATATTGGAAATATGCTTGGAAATAAAGTTTTGGAACTAAAACGGTAGTTCAAAAATATATATAAGCCAAAAGGTAGAAATATATCGAAACTACAATTTGGAAATGATATTTTGGATTATAATGTAAAAGGATAGTAAAAATATATATATAGAAGCCAAATGATAGAAATATATCGAAACTATGCTTTGAATATGATCATAAAGAAGTCAAATGGTAGAAATATATTGAAACTACGATTTGGAAATAAAGTTTATGTAAAAACATATAGAAGTCAAATTGTTGAAATATATCGAAATTACAATTTGGATATAAATTTTGGAAGATATCAAAACTATGATTTGGAAATAAAGTTTGGAAGATTTCGAAAAAGAAGTTTTTGAAGATAATGTAAAAAAAAAGTTGAAAAACATATACAAGTCAAATGATAGGAAGATATCGTAACGATGCTTTGAAAATAAAGTTTTGGAACATAATGTAAAATGATAGTTGAAAAATATATAAAAGTCAAATGATAGAAAGATATCGAAACCGCAATTTGAAAATGAAGTTTTGGATTATAATGTAAAATGATAGTTGAAAAATATATACTTTGAAAATAAAGTTTTGGAACATAATATAAAAAGATAATTGAAATACATATAGAAGTCAAATGGTAGAAAGATATCGAAACTATAATTTGAAAATTAAGTGGCGTTTTTTAACACAATATAAAAGGATAGTTAAAAAATATATAGAAGTCGAATGAAGAAAGACATCGAAACTACGATTTGGAAATGTGGAACATAATATTAAAAAAAAACTTATAAAAGTCAAATGAAAGAAAGAAATCGAAACTAGGATTTCGAAATGAGGAACATAACGTAATAGGATACTTGAAATACTAATAAAAGTCAAATGGAAGAAATACATCAAAACGACGATTTGAAAATGAATTTTTGGATTATAATGTAAAAAGATATTTGAAAAAACATATAGAAGTCAAATGTTAGAAAGATATCATAACTATGATTTGGAAATAAAGTTTTGGAAATAATGTAAAACGGTAGTTAAAAACATATAGAAGTCAAATGGTAGAAAAATATCAAGACTACAATTTGAAAATAATATTTTGGATTATAATGTAAAAGGATAGTTAAAAATATATAGAAGTCAAATCGGGGCATAATTTTGAAATTATACTTCAAATTGTGGAGTTTTGGAACAAAATATAAAGGATAGTTGAAAAATATAAAGAAGTCAAATGATATAAAAATATCGAAACTACGATTTGGAAATGAGGAAGATAACGTAAAAGGATAGTTGAAATACTTATAAAAGTCAAATGGAAGAAAGATATCAAAACTACGATTTGGAAATAAATTTTTGGTTTATAATGTAAAAAGATAGTTGAAAAAATATATAGAAGTCAAATAATAGAAAGGTATCGTCACTATGCTTTGGAAATAAAGTTTTGGAAGATAATATAAAACGATAGTTCAAAAATATATAGAAGCCAAATGGTAGAAATATATCGAAACTACAATTTGGAAATGATATTTTGGATTATAATGTAAAAGGATAGTAATGTAAAAGGATAGTAAGAAAAATATATAGAAGTTAAATGATAGAAATATATTGAAACTATGCTTTGAATATGATCATATAGAAGTCAAATGATAGAAATATATTGAAACTACGATTTGAAAATAAAGTTTGGAAGACAATGTAAAAATATATAGAAGTCAAATTGTTGAAATATATCGAAATTACGATTTTGAAATAAATTTTGAAAAATAATGTAAAAACATATAGAAGTAAAATTATAGAAATATATCGAAACTACGATTTCTAAATAAAGTTTGGAAGATTTAGGCAAAGAAGTTTTCGAAGATAATGTAAAAAAAATAGTTGAAAAACATATACAAGTCAAATGATAGAAAGATATCGTAACGATGCTTTGAAAATAAAGATTTGGAACATAATGTAAAATGATAGTTGAAAAACAAATAGAAGTCAAATGATAGAGCGATATCGTAACTATGCTTTGGAAATAAAGTTTTGGAAGATAATATAAAACGGTAGTTCAAAAACATATAGAAGAAAAGGGTATAAAGATATCGAAACTACAATATGGAAATGATATTTTGGATTAGAATGTAAAAGGATAGTAAAATATATATATAAGTCAAATGATAGAAAGATATCGAAACTACGCTTTGAATATGAACATATAGAAGTCAAATCGTATAAAGGATGGTTGAAAACATATATAAGTCAAATCGGGGCATTATTTTGAAATTATACTTCAAAATGTGAAGTTTTGGAACAAAATATAAAAGGATAGTTGAAAAATATAAAGAAGTCAAATGATATAAAGACATCGAAACTACGATTTGGAAATGAGGAAGATAACGTAAAAGGATAGTTGAAATACTTATAAAAGTCAAATGGAAAAAAGATATCGAAACTACGATTTGGAAATAAATTTTTGGATTATAATGTAAAAAGATAGTTAAAACATAATGTAAAAAAGGATAGTTGAAATACTTATAAAAGTTAAATGGAAAAAAGATATCAAAACTACGATTTGAAAATAAAATTTTGGAATATAATGTAAAAAGATAGTTGAAAAAATATATAGAAGTCAAATGATAGAAAGATATTGGAAATATGCTTGGAAATAAAGTTTTGGAACTAAAACGGTAGTTCAAAAATATATATAAGCCAAAAGGTAGAAATATATCGAAACTACAATTTGGAAATGATATTTTGGATTATAATGTAAAAGGATAGTAAAAATATATATATAGAAGCCAAATGATAGAAATATATCGAAACTATGCTTTGAATATGATCATAAAGAAGTCAAATGGTAGAAATATATTGAAACTACGATTTGGAAATAAAGTTTATGTAAAAACATATAGAAGTCAAATTGTTGAAATATATCGAAATTATAATTTGGATATAAATTTTGGAAGATATCAAAACTATGATTTGGAAATAAAGTTTGGAAGATTTCGAAAAAGAAGTTTTTGAAGAAAATGTAAAAAAAATAGTTGAAAAGCATATACAAGTCAAATGATAGGAAGATATCGTAACGATGCTTTGCAAATAAAGTTTTGGAACATAATGTAAAATGATAGTTGAAAAATATATAAAAGTCAAATGATAGAAAGATATCGAAACCGCAATTTGAAAATGAAGTTTTGGATTATAATGTAAAAGGATAGTTGAAAAATATATACTTTGAAAATAAAGTTTTGGAACATAATATAAAAAGATAATTGAAATACATATAGAAGTCAAATGGTAGAAAGATATCGAAACTATAATTTGAAAATTAAGTGGAGTTTTTTAACACAATATAAAAGGATAGTTAAAAAATATATAGAAGTCGAATGAAGAAAGACATCGAAACTACGATTTGGAAATGTGGAACATAATATTAAAAAAAAACTTATAAAAGTCAAATGAAAGAAATAAATCGAAACTAGGATTTCGAAATGAGGAACATAACGTAATAGGATACTTGAAATACTAATAAAAGTCAAATGGAAGAAATACATCAAAACGACGATTTGAAAATGAATTTTTGGATTATAATGTAAAAAGATATTTGAAAAAACATATAGAAGTCAAATGTTAGAAAGATATCATAACTATGATTTGGAAATAAAGTTTTGGAAATAATGTAAAACGGTAGTTAAAAACATATAAAAGTCAAATGGTAGAAAAATATCAAGACTACAATTTGAAAATAATATTTTGGATTATAATGTAAAAGGATAGTTAAAAATATATAGAAGTCAAATCGGGGCATAATTTTGAAATTATACTTCAAATTGTGGAGTTTTGGAACAAAATATAAAGGATAGTTGAAAAATATAAAGAAGTCAAATGATATAAAAACATCGAAACTACGATTTGAAAATGAGGAAGATAACGTAAAAGGATAGTTGAAATACTTATAAAAGTCAAATGGAAGAAAGATATCAAAACTACGATTTGGAAATAAATTTTTGGTTTATAATGTAAAAAGATAGTTGAAAAAATATATAGAAGTCAAATAATAGAAAGGTATCGTCACTATGCTTTGGAAATAAAGTTTTGGAAGATAATATAAAACGATAGTTCAAAAATATATAGAAGCCAAATGGTAGAAATATATCGAAACTACAATTTGGAAATGATATTTTGGATTATAATGTAAAAGGATAGTAAGAAAAATATATAGAAGTCAAATGATAGAAATATATTGAAACTATGCTTTGAATATGATCATATAGAAGTCAAATGATAGAAATATATTGAAACTACGATTTGAAAATAAAGTTTGGAAGACAATGTAAAAATATATAGAAGTCAAATTGTTGAAATATATCGAAATTACGATTTTGAAATAAATTTTGGAAAATAATGTAAAAACATATAGAAGTAAAATTATAGAAATATATCGAAACTACGATTTCTAAATAAAGTTTGGAAGATTTCGGAAAAGAAGTTTTCGAAGATAATGTAAAAAAAAAATAGTTGAAAAACATATACAAGTCAAATGATAGAAAGATATCGTAACGATGCTTTGAAAATAAAGATTTGGAACATAATGTAAAATGATAGTTGAAAAACAAATAGAAGTCAAATGATAGAGCGATATCGTAACTATGCTTTGGAAATAAAGTTTTGGAAGATAATATAAAACGGTAGTTCAAAAACATATAGAAGAAAGGGTATAAAGATATCGAAACTACAATATGGAAATGATATTTTGGATTAGAATGTAAAAGGATAGTAAAATATATATATAAGTCAAATGATAGAAAGATATCGAAACTACACTTTGAATATGAACATATAGAGGTCAAATCGTATAAAGGATGGTTGAAAACATATATAAGTCAAATCGGGGCATAATTTTGAAATTATACTTCAAAATGTGAAGTTTTGGAACAAAATATAAAAGGATAGTTGAAAAAGATAAAGAAGTCAAATGATATAAAGACATCGAAACTACGATTTGGAAATGAGGAAGATAACGTAAAAGGATAGTTGAAATACTTATAAAAGTCAAATGGAAAAAAGATATCGAAACTACGATTTGGAAATAAATTTTTGGATTATAATGTAAAAAGATAGTTAAAACATAACGTAAAAAAGGATAGTTGAAATACTTATAAAAGTTAAATGGAAAAAAGATATCAAAACTACGATTTGAAAATAAAATTTTGGAATATAATGTAAAAAGATAGTTGAAAAAATATATAGAAGTCAAATGATAGAAAGATATTGGAAATATGCTTGGAAATAAAGTTTTGGAACTAAAACGGTAGTTCAAAAATATATATAAGCCAAAAGGTAGAAATATATCGAAACTACAATTTGGAAATGATATTTTGGATTATAATGTAAAAGGATAGTAAAAATATATATATAGAAGCCAAATGATAGAAATATATCGAAACTATGCTTTGAATATGATCATAAAGAAGTCAAATGGTAGAAATATATTGAAACTACGATTTGGAAATAAAGTTTATGTAAAAACATATAGAAGTCAAATTGTTGAAATATATCGAAATTACAATTTGGATATAAATTTTGGAAGATATCAAAACTATGATTTGGAAATAAAGTTTGGAAGATTTCGAAAAAGAAGTTTTTGAAGATAATGTAAAAAAAAAGTTGAAAAACATATACAAGTCAAATGATAGGAAGATATCGTAACGATGCTTTGAAAATAAAGTTTTGGAACATAATGTAAAATGATAGTTGAAAAATATATAAAAGTCAAATGATAGAAAGATATCGAAACCGCAATTTGAAAATGAAGTTTTGGATTATAATGTAAAATGATAGTTGAAAAATATATACTTTGAAAATAAAGTTTTGGAACATAATATAAAAAGATAATTGAAATACATATAGAAGTCAAATGGTAGAAAGATATCGAAACTATAATTTGAAAATTAAGTGGCGTTTTTTAACACAATATAAAAGGATAGTTAAAAAATATATAGAAGTCGAATGAAGAAAGACATCGAAACTACGATTTGGAAATGTGGAACATAATATTAAAAAAAAACTTATAAAAGTCAAATGAAAGAAAGAAATCGAAACTAGGATTTCGAAATGAGGAACATAACGTAATAGGATACTTGAAATACTAATAAAAGTCAAATGGAAGAAATACATCAAAACGACGATTTGAAAATGAATTTTTGGATTATAATGTAAAAAGATATTTGAAAAAACATATAGAAGTCAAATGTTAGAAAGATATCATAACTATGATTTGGAAATAAAGTTTTGGAAATAATGTAAAACGGTAGTTAAAAACATATAGAAGTCAAATGGTAGAAAAATATCAAGACTACAATTTGAAAATAATATTTTGGATTATAATGTAAAAGGATAGTTAAAAATATATAGAAGTCAAATCGGGGCATAATTTTGAAATTATACTTCAAATTGTGGAGTTTTGGAACAAAATATAAAGGATAGTTGAAAAATATAAAGAAGTCAAATGATATAAAAATATCGAAACTACGATTTGGAAATGAGGAAGATAACGTAAAAGGATAGTTGAAATACTTATAAAAGTCAAATGGAAGAAAGATATCAAAACTACGATTTGGAAATAAATTTTTGGTTTATAATGTAAAAAGATAGTTGAAAAAATATATAGAAGTCAAATAATAGAAAGGTATCGTCACTATGCTTTGGAAATAAAGTTTTGGAAGATAATATAAAACGATAGTTCAAAAATATATAGAAGCCAAATGGTAGAAATATATCGAAACTACAATTTGGAAATGATATTTTGGATTATAATGTAAAAGGATAGTAATGTAAAAGGATAGTAAGAAAAATATATAGAAGTTAAATGATAGAAATATATTGAAACTATGCTTTGAATATGATCATATAGAAGTCAAATGATAGAAATATATTGAAACTACGATTTGAAAATAAAGTTTGGAAGACAATGTAAAAATATATAGAAGTCAAATTGTTGAAATATATCGAAATTACGATTTTGAAATAAATTTTGAAAAATAATGTAAAAACATATAGAAGTAAAATTATAGAAATATATCGAAACTACGATTTCTAAATAAAGTTTGGAAGATTTAGGCAAAGAAGTTTTCGAAGATAATGTAAAAAAAATAGTTGAAAAACATATACAAGTCAAATGATAGAAAGATATCGTAACGATGCTTTGAAAATAAAGATTTGGAACATAATGTAAAATGATAGTTGAAAAACAAATAGAAGTCAAATGATAGAGCGATATCGTAACTATGCTTTGGAAATAAAGTTTTGGAAGATAATATAAAACGGTAGTTCAAAAACATATAGAAGAAAAGGGTATAAAGATATCGAAACTACAATATGGAAATGATATTTTGGATTAGAATGTAAAAGGATAGTAAAATATATATATAAGTCAAATGATAGAAAGATATCGAAACTACGCTTTGAATATGAACATATAGAAGTCAAATCGTATAAAGGATGGTTGAAAACATATATAAGTCAAATCGGGGCATTATTTTGAAATTATACTTCAAAATGTGAAGTTTTGGAACAAAATATAAAAGGATAGTTGAAAAATATAAAGAAGTCAAATGATATAAAGACATCGAAACTACGATTTGGAAATGAGGAAGATAACGTAAAAGGATAGTTGAAATACTTATAAAAGTCAAATGGAAAAAAGATATCGAAACTACGATTTGGAAATAAATTTTTGGATTATAATGTAAAAAGATAGTTAAAACATAACGTAAAAAAGGATAGTTGAAATACTTATAAAAGTTAAATGGAAAAAAGATATCAAAACTACGATTTGAAAATAAAATTTTGGAATATAATGTAAAAAGATAGTTGAAAAAATATATAGAAGTCAAATGATAGAAAGATATTGGAAATATGCTTGGAAATAAAGTTTTGGAACTAAAACGGTAGTTCAAAAATATATATAAGCCAAAAGGTAGAAATATATCGAAACTACAATTTGGAAATGATATTTTGGATTATAATGTAAAAGGATAGTAAAAATATATATATAGAAGCCAAATGATAGAAATATATCGAAACTATGCTTTGAATATGATCATAAAGAAGTCAAATGGTAGAAATATATTGAAACTACGATTTGGAAATAAAGTTTATGTAAAAACATATAGAAGTCAAATTGTTGAAATATATCGAAATTATAATTTGGATATAAATTTTGGAAGATATCAAAACTATGATTTGGAAATAAAGTTTGGAAGATTTCGAAAAAGAAGTTTTTGAAGAAAATGTAAAAAAAATAGTTGAAAAGCATATACAAGTCAAATGATAGGAAGATATCGTAACGATGCTTTGCAAATAAAGTTTTGGAACATAATGTAAAATGATAGTTGAAAAATATATAAAAGTCAAATGATAGAAAGATATCGAAACCGCAATTTGAAAATGAAGTTTTGGATTATAATGTAAAAGGATAGTTGAAAAATATATACTTTGAAAATAAAGTTTTGGAACATAATATAAAAAGATAATTGAAATACATATAGAAGTCAAATGGTAGAAAGATATCGAAACTATAATTTAAAAATTAAGTGGAGTTTTTTAACACAATATAAAAGGATAGTTAAAAAATATATAGAAGTCGAATGAAGAAAGACATCGAAACTACGATTTGGAAATGTGGAATATAATATTAAAAAAAAACTTATAAAAGTCAAATGAAAGAAATAAATCGAAACTAGGATTTCGAAATGAGGAACATAACGTAATAGGATACTTGAAATACTAATAAAAGTCAAATGGAAGAAATACATCAAAACGACGATTTGAAAATGAATTTTTGGATTATAATGTAAAAAGATATTTGAAAAAACATATAGAAGTCAAATGTTAGAAAGATATCATAACTATGATTTGGAAATAAAGTTTTGGAAATAATGTAAAACGGTAGTTAAAAACATATAGAAGTCAAATGGTAGAAAAATATCAAGACTACAATTTGAAAATAATATTTTGGATTATAATGTAAAAGGATAGTTAAAAATATATAGAAGTCAAATCGGGGCATAATTTTGAAATTATACTTCAAATTGTGGAGTTTTGGAACAAAATATAAAGGATAGTTGAAAAATATAAAGAAGTCAAATGATATAAAAACATCGAAACTACGATTTGAAAATGAGGAAGATAACGTAAAAGGATAGTTGAAATACTTATAAAAGTCAAATGGAAGAAAGATATCAAAACTACGATTTGGAAATAAATTTTTGGTTTATAATGTAAAAAGATAGTTGAAAAAATATATAGAAGTCAAATAATAGAAAGGTATCGTCACTATGCTTTGGAAATAAAGTTTTGGAAGATAATATAAAACGATAGTTCAAAAATATATAGAAGCCAAATGGTAGAAATATATCGAAACTACAATTTGGAAATGATATTTTGGATTATAATGTAAAAGGATAGTAAGAAAAATATATAGAAGTCAAATGATAGAAATATATTGAAACTATGCTTTGAATATGATCATATAGAAGTCAAATGATAGAAATATATTGAAACTACGATTTGAAAATAAAGTTTGGAAGACAATGTAAAAATATATAGAAGTCAAATTGTTGAAATATATCGAAATTACGATTTTGAAATAAATTTTGGAAAATAATGTAAAAACATATAGAAGTAAAATTATAGAAATATATCGAAACTACGATTTCTAAATAAAGTTTGGAAGATTTCGGAAAAGAAGTTTTCGAAGATAATGTAAAAAAAAATAGTTGAAAAACATATACAAGTCAAATGATAGAAAGATATCGTAACGATGCTTTAAAAATAAAGATTTGGAACATAATGTAAAATGATAGTTGAAAAACAAATAGAAGTCAAATGATAGAGCGATATCGTAACTATGCTTTGGAAATAAAGTTTTGGAAGATAATATAAAACGGTAGTTCAAAAACATATAGAAGAAAAGGGTATAAAGATATCGAAACTACAATATGGAAATGATATTTTGGATTAGAATGTAAAAGGATAGTAAAATATATATATAAGTCAAATGATAGAAAGATATCGAAACTACGCTTTGAATATGAACATATAGAAGTCAAATCGTATAAAGGATGGTTGAAAACATATATAAGTCAAATCGGGGCATAATTTTGAAATTATACTTCAAAATGTGAAGTTTTGGAACAAAATATAAAAGGATAGTTGAAAAATATAAAGAAGTCAAATGATATAAAGACATCGAAACTACGATTTGGAAATGAGGAAGATAACGTAAAAGGATAGTTGAAATACTTATAAAAGTCAAATGGAAAAAAGATATCGAAACTACGATTTGGAAATAAATTTTTGGATTATAATGTAAAAAGATAGTTAAAACATAACGTAAAAAAGGATAGTTGAAATACTTATAAAAGTTAAATGGAAAAAAGATATCAAAACTACGATTTGAAAATAAAATTTTGGAATATAATGTAAAAAGATAGTTGAAAAAATATATAGAAGTCAAATGATAGAAAGATATTGGAAATATGCTTGGAAATAAAGTTTTGGAACTAAAACGGTAGTTCAAAAATATATATAAGCCAAAAGGTAGAAATATATCGAAACTACAATTTGGAAATGATATTTTGGATTATAATGTAAAAGGATAGTAAAAATATATATATAGAAGCCAAATGATAGAAATATATCGAAACTATGCTTTGAATATGATCATAAAGAAGTCAAATGGTAGAAATATATTGAAACTACGATTTGGAAATAAAGTTTATGTAAAAACATATAGAAGTCAAATTGTTGAAATATATCGAAATTACAATTTGGATATAAATTTTGGAAGATATCAAAACTATGATTTGGAAATAAAGTTTGGAAGATTTCGAAAAAGAAGTTTTTGAAGATAATGTAAAAAAAAAGTTGAAAAACATATACAAGTCAATTGATAGGAAGATATCGTAACGATGCTTTGAAAATAAAGTTTTGGAACATAATGTAAAATGATAGTTGAAAAATATATAAAAGTCAAATGATAGAAAAATATCGAAACCGCAATTTGAAAATGAAGTTTTGGATTATAATGTAAAATGATAGTTGAAAAATATATACTTTGAAAATAAAGTTTTGGAACATAATATAAAAAGATAATTGAAATACATATAGAAGTCAAATGGTAGAAAGATATCGAAACTATAATTTGAAAATTAAGTGGAGTTTTTTAACACAATATAAAAGGATAGTTAAAAAATATATAGAAGTCGAATGAAGAAAGACATCGAAACTACGATTTGGAAATGTGGAACATAATATTAAAAAAAAACTTATAAAAGTCAAATGAAAGAAATAAATCGAAACTAGGATTTCGAAATGAGGAACATAACGTAATAGGATACTTGAAATACTAATAAAAGTCAAATGGAAGAAATACATCAAAACGACGATTTGAAAATGAATTTTTGGATTATAATGTAAAAAGATATTTGAAAAAACATATAGAAGTCAAATGTTAGAAATATATCATAACTATGATTTGGAAATAAAGTTTTGGAAATAATGTAAAACGGTAGTTAAAAACATATAGAAGTCAAATGGTAGAAAAATATCAAGACTACAATTTGAAAATAATATTTTGGATTATAATGTAAAAGGATAGTTAAAAATATATAGAAGTCAAATCGGGGCATAATTTTGAAATTATACTTCAAATTGTGGAGTTTTGGAACAAAATATAAAGGATAGTTGAAAAATATAAAGAAGTCAAATGATATAAAAACATCGAAACTACGATTTGAAAATGAGGAAGATAACGTAAAAGGATAGTTGAAATACTTATAAAAGTCAAATGGAAGAAAGATATCAAAACTACGATTTGGAAATAAATTTTTGGTTTATAATGTAAAAAGATAGTTGAAAAAATATATAGAAGTCAAATAATAGAAAGGTATCGTCACTATGCTTTGGAAATAAAGTTTTGGAAGATAATATAAAACGATAGTTCAAAAATATATAGAAGCCAAATGGTAGAAATATATCGAAACTACAATTTGGAAATGATATTTTGGATTATAATGTAAAAGGATAGTAAGAAAAATATATAGAAGTCAAATGATAGAAATATATTGAAACTATGCTTTGAATATGATCATATAGAAGTCAAATGATAGAAATATATTGAAACTACGATTTGAAAATAAAGTTTGGAAGACAATGTAAAAATATATAGAAGTCAAATTGTTGAAATATATCGAAATTACGATTTTGAAATAAATTTTGGAAAATAATGTAAAAACATATAGAAGTAAAATTATAGAAATATATCGAAACTACGATTTCTAAATAAAGTTTGGAAGATTTCGGAAAAGAAGTTTTCGAAGATAATGTAAAAAAAAATAGTTGAAAAACATATACAAGTCAAATGATAGAAAGATATCGTAACGATGCTTTAAAAATAAAGATTTGGAACATAATGTAAAATGATAGTTGAAAAACAAATAGAAGTCAAATGATAGAGCGATATCGTAACTATGCTTTGGAAATAAAGTTTTGGAAGATAATATAAAACGGTAGTTCAAAAACATATAGAAGAAAAGGGTATAAAGATATCGAAACTACAATATGGAAATGATATTTTGGATTAGAATGTAAAAGGATAGTAAAATATATATATAAGTCAAATGATAGAAAGATATCGAAACTACGCTTTGAATATGAACATATAGAAGTCAAATCGTATAAAGGATGGTTGAAAACATATATAAGTCAAATCGGGGCATAATTTTGAAATTATACTTCAAAATGTGAAGTTTTGGAACAAAATATAAAAGGATAGTTGAAAAATATAAAGAAGTCAAATGATATAAAGACATCGAAACTACGATTTGGAAATGAGGAAGATAACGTAAAAGGATAGTTGAAATACTTATAAAAGTCAAATGGAAAAAAGATATCGAAACTACGATTTGGAAATAAATTTTTGGATTATAATGTAAAAAGATAGTTAAAACATAACGTAAAAAAGGATAGTTGAAATACTTATAAAAGTTAAATGGAAAAAAGATATCAAAACTACGATTTGAAAATAAAATTTTGGAATATAATGTAAAAAGATAGTTGAAAAAATATATAGAAGTCAAATGATAGAAAGATATTGGAAATATGCTTGGAAATAAAGTTTTGGAACTAAAACGGTAGTTCAAAAATATATATAAGCCAAAAGGTAGAAATATATCGAAACTACAATTTGGAAATGATATTTTGGATTATAATGTAAAAGGATAGTAAAAATATATATATAGAAGCCAAATGATAGAAATATATCGAAACTATGCTTTGAATATGATCATAAAGAAGTCAAATGGTAGAAATATATTGAAACTACGATTTGGAAATAAAGTTTATGTAAAAACATATAGAAGTCAAATTGTTGAAATATATCGAAATTACAATTTGGATATAAATTTTGGAAGATATCAAAACTATGATTTGGAAATAAAGTTTGGAAGATTTCGAAAAAGAAGTTTTTGAAGATAATGTAAAAAAAAAGTTGAAAAACATATACAAGTCAATTGATAGGAAGATATCGTAACGATGCTTTGAAAATAAAGTTTTGGAACATAATGTAAAATGATAGTTGAAAAATATATAAAAGTCAAATGATAGAAAAATATCGAAACCGCAATTTGAAAATGAAGTTTTGGATTATAATGTAAAATGATAGTTGAAAAATATATACTTTGAAAATAAAGTTTTGGAACATAATATAAAAAGATAATTGAAATACATATAGAAGTCAAATGGTAGAAAGATATCGAAACTATAATTTGAAAATTAAGTGGAGTTTTTTAACACAATATAAAAGGATAGTTAAAAAATATATAGAAGTCGAATGAAGAAAGACATCGAAACTACGATTTGGAAATGTGGAACATAATATTAAAAAAAAACTTATAAAAGTCAAATGAAAGAAAGAAATCGAAACTAGGATTTCGAAATGAGGAACATAACGTAATAGGATACTTGAAATACTAATAAAAGTCAAATGGAAGAAATACATCAAAACGACGATTTGAAAATGAATTTTTGGATTATAATGTAAAAAGATATTTGAAAAAACATATAGAAGTCAAATGTTAGAAAGATATCATAACTATGATTTGGAAATAAAGTTTTGGAAATAATGTAAAACGGTAGTTAAAAACATATAGAAGTCAAATGGTAGAAAAATATCAAGACTACAATTTGAAAATAATATTTTGGATTATAATGTAAAAGGATAGTTAAAAATATATAGAAGTCAAATCGGGGCATAATTTTGAAATTATACTTCAAATTGTGGAGTTTTGGAACAAAATATAAATGATAGTTGAAAAATATAAAGAAGTCAAATGATATAAAAATATCGAAACTACGATTTGGAAATGAGGAAGATAACGTAAAAGGATAGTTGAAATACTTATAAAAGTCAAATGGAAGAAAGATATCAAAACTACGATTTGGAAATAAATTTTTGGTTTATAATGTAAAAAGATAGTTGAAAAAATATATAGAAGTCAAATAATAGAAAGGTATCGTCACTATGCTTTGGAAATAAAGTTTTGGAAGATAATATAAAACGATAGTTCAAAAATATATAGAAGCCAAATGGTAGAAATATATCGAAACTACAATTTGGAAATGATATTTTGGATTATAATGTAAAAGGATAGTAAGAAAAATATATAGAAGTCAAATGATAGAAATATATTGAAACTATGCTTTGAATATGATCATATAGAAGTCAAATGATAGAAATATATTGAAACTACGATTTGAAAAAAAAGTTTGGAAGACAATGTAAAAATATATAGAAGTCAAATTGTTGAAATATATCGAAATTACGATTTTGAAATAAATTTTGGAAAATAATGTAAAAACATATAGAAGTAAAATTATAGAAATATATCGAAACTACGATTTCTAAATAAAGTTTGGAAGATTTCGGAAAAGAAGTTTTCGAAGATAATGTAAAAAAAAATAGTTGAAAAACATATACAAGTCAAATGATAGAAAGATATCGTAACGATGCTTTGAAAATAAAGATTTGGAACATAATGTAAAATGATAGTTGAAAAACAAATAGAAGTCAAATGATAGAGCGATATCGTAACTATGCTTTGGAAATAAAGTTTTGGAAGATAATATAAAACGGTAGTTCAAAAACATATAGAAGAAAAGGGTATAAAGATATCGAAACTACAATATGGAAATGATATTTTGGATTAGAATGTAAAAGGATAGTAAAATATATATATAAGTCAAATGATAGAAAGATATCGAAACTACGCTTTGAATATGAACATATAGAAGTCAAATCGTATAAAGGATGGTTGAAAACATATATAAGTCAAATCGGGGCATAATTTTGAAATTATACTTCAAAATGTGAAGTTTTGGAACAAAATATAAAAGGATAGTTGAAAAATATAAAGAAGTCAAATGATATAAAGACATCGAAACTACGATTTGGAAATGAGGAAGATAACGTAAAAGGATAGTTGAAATACTTATAAAAGTCAAATGGAAAAAAGATATCGAAACTACGATTTGGAAATAAATTTTTGGATTATAATGTAAAAAGATAGTTAAAACATAACGTAAAAAAGGATTGTTGAAATACTTATAAAAGTTAAATGGAAAAAAGATATCAAAACTACGATTTGAAAATAAAATTTTGGAATATAATGTAAAAAGATAGTTGAAAAAATATATAGAAGTCAAATGATAGAAAGATATTGGAAATATGCTTGGAAATAAAGTTTTGGAACTAAAACGGTAGTTCAAAAATATATATAAGCCAAAAGGTAGAAATATATCGAAACTACAATTTGGAAATGATATTTTGGATTATAATGTAAAAGGATAGTAAAAATATATATATAGAAGCCAAATGATAGAAATATATCGAAACTATGCTTTGAATATGATCATAAAGAAGTCAAATGGTAGAAATATATTGAAACTACGATTTGGAAATAAAGTTTATGTAAAAACATATAGAAGTCAAATTGTTGAAATATATCGAAATTACAATTTGGATATAAATTTTGGAAGATATCAAAACTATGATTTGGAAATAAAGTTTGGAAGATTTCGAAAAAGAAGTTTTTGAAGATAATGTAAAAAAAAAGTTGAAAAACATATACAAGTCAAATGATAGGAAGATATCGTAACGATGCTTTGAAAATAAAGTTTTGGAACATAATGTAAAATGATAGTTGAAAAATATATAAAAGTCAAATGATAGAAAGATATCGAAACCGCAATTTGAAAATGAAGTTTTGGATTATAATGTAAAATGATAGTTGAAAAATATATACTTTGAAAATAAAGTTTTGGAACATAATATAAAAAGATAATTGAAATACATATAGAAGTCAAATGGTAGAAAGATATCGAAACTATAATTTGAAAATTAAGTGGAGTTTTTTAATACAATATAAAAGGATAGTTAAAAAATATATAGAAGTCGAATGAAGAAAGACATCGAAACTACGATTTGGAAATGTGGAACATAATATTAAAAAAAAACTTATAAAAGTCAAATGAAAGAAATAAATCGAAACTAGGATTTCGAAATGAGGAACATAACGTAATAGGATACTTGAAATACTAATAAAAGTCAAATGGAAGAAATACATCAAAACGACGATTTGAAAATGAATTTTTGGATTATAATGTAAAAAGATATTTGAAAAAACATATAGAAGTCAAATGTTAGAAATATATCATAACTATGATTTGGAAATAAAGTTTTGGAAATAATGTAAAACGGTAGTTAAAAACATATAGAAGTCAAATGGTAGAAAAATATCAAGACTACAATTTGAAAATAATATTTTGGATTATAATGTAAAAGGATAGTTAAAAATATATAGAAGTCAAATCGGGGCATAATTTTGAAATTATACTTCAAATTATGGAGTTTTGGAACAAAATATAAAGGATAGTTGAAAAATATAAAGAAGTCAAATGATATAAAAACATCGAAACTACGATTTGGAAATGAGGAAGATAACGTAAAAGGATAGTTGAAATACTTATAAAAGTCAAATGGAAGAAAGATATCAAAACTACGATTTGGAATTAAATTTTTGGTTTATAATGTAAAAAGATAGTTGAAAAAATATATAGAAGTCAAATAATAGAAAGGTATCGTCACTATGCTTTGGAAATAAAGTTTTGGAAGATAATATAAAACGATAGTTCAAAAATATATAGAAGCCAAATGGTAGAAATATATCGAAACTACAATTTGGAAATGATATTTTGGATTATAATGTAAAAGGATAGTAAGAAAAATATATAGAAGTCAAATGATAGAAATATATTGAAACTATGCTTTGAATATGATCATATAGAAGTCAAATGATAGAAATATATTGAAACTACGATTTGAAAATAAAGTTTGGAAGACAATGTAAAAATATATAGAAGTCAAATTGTTGAAATATATCGAAATTACGATTTTGAAATAAATTTTGGAAAATAATGTAAAAACATATAGAAGTAAAATTATAGAAATATATCGAAACTACGATTTCTAAATAAAGTTTGGAAGATTTCGGAAAAGAAGTTTTCGAAGATAATGTAAAAAAAAATAGTTGAAAAACATATACAAGTCAAATGATAGAAAGATATCGTAACGATGCTTTGAAAATAAAGATTTGGAACATAATGTAAAATGATAGTTGAAAAACAAATAGAAGTCAAATGATAGAGCGATATCGTAACTATGCTTTGGAAATAAAGTTTTGGAAGATAATATAAAACGGTAGTTCAAAAACATATAGAAGAAAAAGGTATAAAGATATCGAAACTACAATATGGATATGATATTTTGGATTAGAATGTAAAAGGATAGTAAAATATATATATAAGTCAAATGATAGAAAGATATCGAAACTACGCTTTGAATATGAACATATAGAAGTCAAATCGTATAAAGGATGGTTGAAAACATATACAAGTCAAATCAGGGCATAATTTTGAAATTATACTTCAAAATGTGAAGTTTTGGAACAAAATATAAAAGGATAGTTGAAAAATATAAAGAAGTCAAATGATAAAAGACATCGAAACTACGATTTGGAAATGAGGAAGATAACGTAAAAGGATAGTTGAAATACTTATAAAAGTCAAATGGAAAAAAGATATCGAAACTACGATTTGGAAATAAATTTTTGGATTATAATGTAAAAAGATAGTTAAAACATAACGTAAAAAAGGATAGTTGAAATACGTATAAAAGTTAAATGGAAAAAAGATATCAAAACTACGATTTGAAAATAAAATTTTGGAATATAATGTAAAAAGATAGTTGAAAAAATATATAGAAGTCAAACGATAGAAAGATATTGGAAATATGCTTGGAAATAAAGTTTTGGAACTAAAACGGTAGTTCAAAAATATATATAAGCCAAAAGGTAGAAATATATCGAAACTACAATTTGGAAATGATATTTTGGATTATAATGTAAAAGGATAGTAAAAATATATATATAGAAGCCAAATGATAGAAATATATCGAAACTATGCTTTGAATATGATCATAAAGAAGTCAAATGGTAGAAATATATTGAAACTACGATTTGGAAATAAAGTTTATGTAAAAACATATAGAAGTCAAATTGTTGAAATATATCGAAATTACAATTTGGATATAAATTTTGGAAGTTATCAAAACTATGATTTGGAAATAAAGTTTGGAAGATTTCGAAAAAGAAGTTTTTGAAGATAATGTAAAAAAAAAGTTGAAAAACATATACAAGTCAAACGATAGGAAGATATCGTAACGATGCTTTGAAAATAAAGTTTTGGAACATAATGTAAAATGATAGTTGAAAAATATATAAAAGTCAAATGAAAGAAAGATATCGAAACCGCAATTTGAAAATGAAGTTTTGGATTATAATGTAAAATGATAGTTGAAAAATATATACTTTGAAAATAAAGTTTTGGAACATAATATAAAAAGATAATTGAAATACATATAGAAGTCAAATGGTAGAAAGATATCGAAACTATAATTTGAAAATTAAGTGGAGTTTTTTAACACAATATAAAAGGATAGTTAAAAAATATATAGAAGTCGAATGAAGAAAGACATCGAAACTACGATTTGGAAATGTGGAACATAATATTAAAAAAAAACTTATAAAAGTCAAATGAAAGAAATAAATCGAAACTAGGATTTCGAAATGAGGAACATAACGTAATAGGATACTTGAAATACTAATAAAAGTCAAATGGAAGAAATACATCAAAACGACGATTTGAAAATGAATTTTTGGATTATAATGTAAAAAGATATTTGAAAAAACATATAGAAGTCAAATGTTAGAAAGATATCATAACTATGATTTGGAAATAAAGTTTTGGAAATAATGTAAAACGGTAGTTAAAAACATATAGAAGTCAAATGGTAGAAAAATATCAAGACTACAATCTGAAAATAATATTCTGGATTATAATGTAAAAGGATAGTTAAAAATATATAGAAGTCAAATCGGGGCATAATTTTGAAATTATACTTCAAATTGTGGAGTTTTGGAACAAAATATAAAGGATAGTTGAAAAATATAAAGAAGTCAAATGATATAAAAATATCGAAACTACGATTTGGAAATGAGGAAGATAACGTAAAAGGATAGTTGAAATACTTATAAAAGTCAAATGGAAGAAATATATCAAAACTACGATTTGGAAATAAATTTTTGGTTTATAATGTAAAAAGATAGTTGAAAAAATATATAGAAGTCAAATAATAGAAAGGTATCGTCACTATGCTTTGGAAATAAAGTTTTGGAAGATAATATAAAACGATAGTTCAAAAATATATAGAAGCCAAATGGTAGAAATATATCGAAACTACAATTTGGAAATGATATTTTGGATTATAATGTAAAAGGATAGTAAAAAAAATATATAGAAGTCAAATGATAGAAATATATTGAAACTATGCTTTGAATATGATCATATAGAAGTCAAATGATAGAAATATATTGAAACTACGATTTGAAAATAAAGTTTGGAAGACAATGTAAAAATATATAGAAGTCAAATTGTTGAAATATATCGAAATTACGATTTTGAAATAAATTTTGGAAAATAATGTAAAAACATATAGAAGTAAAATTATAGAAATATATCGAAACTACGATTTCTAAATAAAGTTTGGAAGATTTCGTAAAAGAAGTTTTCGAAGATAATGTAAAAAAAAAATAGTTGAAAAACATATACAAGTCAAATGATAGAAAGATATCGTAACGATGCTTTGAAAATAAAGATTTGGAACATAATGTAAAATGATAGTTGAAAAACAAATAGAAGTCAAATGATAGAGCGATATCGTAACTATGCTTTGGAAATAAAGTTTTGGAAGATAATATAAAACGGTAGTTCAAAAACATATAGAAGAAAAGGGTATAAAGATATCGAAACTACAATATGGAAATGATATTTTGGATTAGAATGCAAAAGGATAGTAAAATATATATATAAGTCAAATGATAGAAAGATATCGAAACTACGCTTTGAATATGAACATATAGAAGTCAAATCGTATAAAGGATGGTTGAAAACATATATAAGTCAAATCGGGGCATAATTTTGAAATTATACTTCAAAATGTGAAGTTTTGGAACAAAATATAAAAGGATAGTTGAAAAATATAAAGAAGTCAAATGATATAAAGACATCGAAACTACGATTTGGAAATGAGGAAGATAACGTAAAAGGATAGTTGAAATACTTATAAAAGTCAAATGGAAAAAAGATATCGAAACTACGATTTGGAAATAAATTTTTGGATTATAATGTAAAAAGATAGTTAAAACATAACGTAAAAAAGGATAGTTGAAATACTTATAAAAGTTAAATGGAAAAAAGATATCAAAACTACGATTTGAAAATAAAATTTTGGAATATAATGTAAAAAGATAGTTGAAAAAATATATAGAAGTCAAATGATAGAAAGATATTGGAAATATGCTTGGAAATAAAGTTTTGGAACTAAAACGGTAGTTCAAAAATATATATAAGCCAAAAGGTAGAAATATATCGAAACTACAATTTGGAAATGATATTTTGGATTATAATGTAAAAGGATAGTAAAAATATATATATATAGAAGCCAAATGATAGAAATATATCGAAACTATGCTTTGAATATGATCATAAAGAAGTCAAATGGTAGAAATATATTGAAACTACGATTTGGAAATAAAGTTTATGTAAAAACATATAGAAGTCAAATTGTTGAAATATATCGAAATTACAATTTGGATATAAATTTTGGAAGAAATCAAAACTATGATTTGGAAATAAAGTTTGGAAGATTTCGAAAAAGAAGTTTTTGAAGATAATGTAAAAAAAAAGTTGAAAAACATATACAAGTCAAATGATAGGAAGATATCGTAACGATGCTTTGAAAATAAAGTTTTGGAACATAATGTAAAATGATAGTTGAAAAATATATAAAAGTCTAATGATAGAAAGATATCGAAACCGCAATTTGAAAATGAAGTTTTGGATTATATTGTAAAATGATAGGTGAGAAATATATACTTTGAAAATAAAGTTTTGGAACATAATATAAAAAGATAATTGAAATACATATAGAAGTCAAATGGTAGAAAGATATCGAAACTATAATTTGAAAATTAAATGGAATTTTTTAACACAATATAAAAGGATAGTTAAAAAATATATAGAAGTCGAATGAAGAAAGACATCGAAACTACGATTTGGAAATGTGGAACATAATATTAAAAAAAAACTTATAAAAGTCAAATGAAAGAAATAAATCGAAACTAGGATTTCGAAATGAGGAACATAACGTAATAGGATACTTGAAATACTAATAAAAGTCAAATGGAAGAAATACATCAAAACGACGATTTGAAAATGAATTTTTGGATTATAATGTAAAAAGATATTTGAAAAAACATATAGAAGTCAAATGTTAGAAAGATATCATAACTATGATTTGGAAATAAAGTTTTGGAAATAATGTAAAACGGTAGTTAAAAACATATAGAAGTCAAATGGTAGAAAAATATCAAGACTACAATTTGAAAATAATATTTTGGATTATAATGTAAAAGGATAGTTAAAAATATATAGAAGTCAAATCGGGGCATAATTTTGAAATTATACTTCAAATTATGGAGTTTTGGAACAAAATATAAAGGATAGTTGAAAAATATAAAGAAGTCAAATGATATAAAAACATCGAAACTACGATTTGGAAATGAGGAAGATAACGTAAAAGGATAGTTGAAATACTTATAAAAGTCAAATGGAAGAAAGATATCAAAACTACGATTTGGAAATAAATTTTTGGTTTATAATGTAAAAAGATAGTTGAAAAAATATATAGAAGTCAAATAATAGAAAGGTATCGTCACTATGCTTTGGAAATAAAGTTTTGGAAGATAATATAAAACGATAGTTCAAAATAATATAGAAGCCAAATGGTAGAAATATATCGAAACTACAATTTGGAAATGATATTTTGGATTATAATGTAAAAGGATAGTAAGAAAAATATATAGAAGTCAAATGATAGAAATATATTGAAACTATGCTTTGAATATGATCATATAGAAGTCAAATGATAGAAATATATTGAAACTACGATTTGAAAATAAAGTTTGGAAGACAATGTAAAAATATATAGAAGTCAAATTGTTGAAATATATCGAAATTACGATTTTTGAAATAAATTTTGGAAAATAATGTAAAAACATATAGAAGTAAAATTATAGAAATATATCGAAACTACGATTTCTAAATAAAGTTTGGAAGATTTCGGAAAAGAAGTTTTCGAGATAATGTAAAAAAAAATAGTTGAAAAACATATACAAGTCAAATGATAGAAAGATATCGTAACGATGCTTTGAAAATAAAGATTTGGAACATAATATAAAATGATAGTTGAAAAACAAATAGAAGTCAAATGATAGAGCGATATCGTAACTATGCTTTGGAAATAAAGTTATGGAAGATAATATAAAACGGTAGTTCAAAAACATAAAGAAGAAAAGGGTATAAAGATATCGAAACTACAATATGGAAATGATATTTTGGATTAGAATGTAAAAGGATAGTAAAATGGAAGAAATACATCAAAACGACGATTTGAAAATGAATTTTTGGATTATAATGTAAAAAGATATTTGAAAAAACATATAGAAGTCAAATGTTAGAAAGATATCATAACTATGATTTGGAAATAAAGTTTTGGAAATAATGTAAAACGGTAGTTAAAAACATATAGAAGTCAAATGGTAGAAAAATATCAAGACTACAATTTGAAAATAATATTTTGGATTATAATGTAAAAGGATAGTTAAAAATATATAGAAGTCAAATCGGGGCATAATTTTGAAATTATACTTCAAATTGTGGAGTTTTGGAACAAAATATAAAGGATAGTTGAAAAATATAAAGAAGTCAAATGATATAAAAACATCGAAACTACGATTTGGAAATGAGGAAGATAACGTAAAAGGATAGTTGAAATACTTATAAAAGTCAAATGGAAGAAAGATATCAAAACTACGATTTGGAAATAAATTTTTGGTTTATAATGTAAAAAGATAGTTGAAAAAATATATAGAAGTCAAATAATAGAAAGGTATCGTCACTATGCTTTGGAAATAAAGTTTTGGAAGATAATATAAAACGATAGTTCAAAAATATATAGAAGCCAAATGGTAGAAATATATCGAAACTACAATTTGGAAATGATATTTTGGATTATAATGTAAAAGGATAGTAATGTAAAAGGATAGTAAGAAAAATATATAGAAGTCAAATGATAGAAATATATTGAAACTATGCTTTGAATATGATCATATAGAAGTCAAATGATAGAAATATATTGAAACTACGATTTGAAAATAAAGTTTGGAAGACAATGTAAAAATATATAGAAGTCAAATTGTTGAAATATATCGAAATTACGATTTTGAAATAAATTTTGAAAAATAATGTAAAAACATATAGAAGTAAAATTATAGAAATATATCGAAACTACGATTTCTAAATAAAGTTTGGAAGATTTAGGAAAAGAAGTTTTCGAAGATAATGTAAAAAAAATAGTTGAAAAACATATACAAGTCAAATGATAGAAAGATATCGTAACGATGCTTTGAAAATAAAGATTTGGAACATAATGTAAAATGATAGTTGAAAAACAAATAGAAGTCAAATGATAGAGCGATATCGTAACTATGCTTTGGAAATAAAGTTTTGGAAGATAATATAAAACGGTAGTTCAAAAACATATAGAAGAAAAGGGTATAAAGATATCGAAACTACAATATGGAAATGATATTTTGGATTAGAATGTAAAAGGATAGTAAAATATATATATAAGTCAAATGATAGAAAGATATCGAAACTACGCTTTGAATATGAACATATAGAAGTCAAATCGTATAAAGGATGGTTGAAAACATATATAAGTCAAATCGGGGCATAATTTTGAAATTATACTTCAAAATGTGAAGTTTTGGAACAAAATATAAAAGGATAGTTGAAAAATATAAAGAAGTCAAATGATATAAAGACATCGAAACTACGATTTGGAAATGAGGAAGATAACGTAAAAGGATAGTTGAAATACTTATAAAAGTCAAATGGAAAAAAGATATCGAAACTACGATTTGGAAATAAATTTTTGGATTATAATGTAAAAAGATAGTTAAAACATAACGTAAAAAAGGATAGTTGAAATACTTATAAAAGTTAAATGGAAAAAAGATATCAAAACTACGATTTGAAAATAAAATTTTGGAATATAATGTAAAAAGATAGTTGAAAAAATATATAGAAGTCAAATAATAGAAAGGTATCGTCACTATGCTTTGGAAATAAAATTTTGGAAGATAATATAAAACGATAGTTCAAAAATATATAGAAGCCAAATGGTAGAAATATATCGAAACTACAATTTGGAAATGATATTTTGGATTATAATGTAAAAGGATAGTAAGAAAAATATATAGAAGTCAAATGATAGAAATATATTGAAACTATGCTTTGAATATGATCATATAGAAGTCAAATGATAGAAATATATTGAAACTACGATTTGAAAATAAAGTTTGGAAGACAATGTAAAAATATATAGAAGTCAAATTGTTGAAATATATCGAAATTACGATTTTGAAATAAATTTTGGAAAATAATGAAAAAACATATAGAAGTAAAATTATAGAAATATATCGAAACTACGATTTCTAAATATAGTTTGGAAGATTTCGGAAAAGAAGTTTTCGAGATAATGTAAAAAAAAATAGTTGAAAAACATATACAAGTCAAATGATAGAAAGATATCGTAACGATGCTTTGAAAATAAAGATTTGGAACATAATGTAAAATGATAGTTGAAAAACAAATAGAAGTCAAATGATAGAGCGATATCGTAACTATGCTTTGGAAATAAAGTTATGGAAGATAATATAAAACGGTAGTTCAAAAACATATAGAAGAAAAGGGTATAAAGATATCGAAACTACAATATGGAAATGATATTTTGGATTAGAATGTAAAAGGATAGTAAAATATATATATAAGTCAAATGATAGAAAGATATCGAAACTACGCTTTGAATATGAACATATAGAAGTCAAATCGTATAAAGGATGGTTGAAAACATATATAAGTCAAATCGGGGCATAATTTTGAAATTATACTTCAAAATGTGAAGTTTTGGAACAAAATATAAAAGGATAGTTGAAAAATATAAAGAAGTCAAATGATATAAAGACATCGAAACTACGATTTGGAAATGAGGAAGATAACGTAAAAGGATAGTTGAAATACTTATAAAAGTCAAATGGAAAAAAGATATCGAAACTACGATTTGGAAATAAATTTTTGGATTATAATGTAAAAAGATAGTTAAAACATAACGTAAAAAAGGATAGTTGAAATACTTATAAAAGTTAAATGGAAAAAAGATATCAAAACTACGATTTGAAAATAAAATTTTGGAATATAATGTAAAAAGATAGTTGAAAAAATATATAGAAGTCAAATAATAGAAAGGTATCGTCACTATGCTTTGGAAATAAAATTTTGGAAGATAATATAAAACGATAGTTCAAAAATATATAGAAGCCAAATGGTAGAAATATATCGAAACTACAATTTGGAAATGATATTTTGGATTATAATGTAAAAGGATAGTAAAAAAAATATATAGAAGTCAAATGATAGAAATATATTGAAACTATGCTTTGAATATGATCATATAGAAGTCAAATGATAGAAATATATTGAAACTACGATTTGAAAATAAAGTTTGGAAGACAATGTAAAAATATATAGAAGTCAAATTGTTGAAATATATCGAAATTACGATTTTGAAATAAATTTTGGAAAATAATGTAAAAACATATAGAAGTAAAATTATAGAAATATATCGAAACTACGATTTCTAAATAAAGTTTGGAAGATTTCGGAAAAGAAGTTTTCGAGATAATGTAAAAAAAAATAGTTGAAAAACATATACAAGTCAAATGATAGAAAGATATCGTAACGATGCTTTGAAAATAAAGATTTGGAACATAATGTAAAATGATAGTTGAAAAACAAATAGAAGTCAAATGATAGAGCGATATCGTAACTATGCTTTGGAAATAAAGTTATGGAAGATAATATAAAACGGTAGTTCAAAAACATATAGAAGAAAAGGGTATAAAGATATCGAAACTACAATATGGAAATGATATTTTGGATTAGAATGTAAAAGGATAGTAAAATATATATATAAGTCAAATGATAGAAAGATATCGAAACTACGCTTTGAATATGAACATATAGAAGTCAAATCGTATAAAGGATGGTTGAAAACATATATAAGTCAAATCGGGGCATAATTTTGAAATTATACTTCAAAATGTGAAGTTTTGGAACAAAATATAAAAGGATAGTTGAAAAATATAAAGAAGTCAAATGATATAAAGACATCGAAACTACGATTTGGAAATGAGGAAGATAACGTAAAAGGATAGTTGAAATACTTATAAAAGTCAAATGGAAAAAAGATATCGAAACTACGATTTGGAAATAAATTTTTGGATTATAATGTAAAAAGATAGTTAAAACATAACGTAAAAAAGGATAGTTGAAATACTTATAAAAGTTAAATGGAAAAAAGATATCAAAACTACGATTTGAAAATAAAATTTTGGAATATAATGTAAAAAGATAGTTGAAAAAATATATAGAAGTCAAATAATAGAAAGGTATAGTCACTATGCTTTGGAAATAAAATTTTGGAAGATAATATGAAACGATAGTTCAAAAATATTTAGAAGTCAAATGGTAGAAATATATCGAAACTACAATTTGGAAATGATATTTTGGATTATAATGTAAAAGGATAGTAAGAAAAATATATAGAAGTCAAATGATAGAAATATATTGAAACTATGCTTTGAATATGATCATATAGAAGTCAAATGATAGAAATATATTGAAACTACGATTTGAAAATAAAGTTTGGAAGACAATGTAAAAATATATAGAAGTCAAATTGTTGAAATATATCGAAATTACGATTTTGAAATAAATTTTGGAAAATAATGTAAAAACATATAGAAGTAAAATTATAGAAATATATCGAAACTACGATTTCTAAATAAAGTTTGGAAGATTTCGGAAAAGAAGTTTTCGAGATAATGTAAAAAAAAATAGTTGAAAAACATATACAAGTCAAATGATAGAAAGATATCGTAACGATGCTTTGAAAATAAAGATTTGGAACATAATGTAAAATGATAGTTGAAAAACAAATAGAAGTCAAATGATAGAGCGATATCGTAACTATGCTTTGGAAATAAAGTTATGGAAGATAATATAAAACGGTAGTTCAAAAACATATAGAAGAAAAGGGTATAAAGATATCGAAACTACAATATGGAAATGATATTTTAGATTAGAATGTAAAAGGATAGTAAAATATATATATAAGTCAAATGATAGAAAGATATCGAAACTACGCTTTGAATATGAACATATAGAAGTCAAATCGTATAAAGGATGGTTGAAAACATATATAAGTCAAATCGGGGCATAATTTTGAAATTATACTTCAAAATGTGAAGTTTTGGAACAAAATATAAAAGGATAGTTGAAAAATATAAAGAAGTCAAATGATATAAAGACATCGAAACTACGATTTGGAAATGAGGAAGATAACGTAAAAGGATAGTTGAAATACTTATAAAAGTCAAATGGAAAAAAGATATCGAAACTACGATTTGGAAATAAATTTTTGGATTATAATGTAAAAAGATAGTTAAAACATAACGTAAAAAAGGATAGTTGAAATACTTATAAAAGTTAAATGGAAAAAAGATATCAAAACTACGATTTGAAAATAAAATTTTGAATATAATGTAAAAAGATAGTTGAAAAAATATATAGAAGTCAAATGATAGAAATATATTGGAAATATGCTTGGAAATAAAGTTTTGGAACTAAAACGGTAGTTCAAAAATATATATAAGCCAAAAGGTAGAAATATATCGAAACTACAATTTGGAAATGATATTTTGGATTATAATGTAAAAGGATAGTAAAAATATATATATAGAAGCCAAATGATAGAAATATATCGAAACTATGCTTTGAATATGATCATAAAGAAGTCAAATGGTAGAAATATATTGAAACTACGATTTGGAAATAAAGTTTATGTAAAAACATATAGAAGTCAAATTGTTGAAATATATCGAAATTACAATTTGGATATAAATTTTGGAAGATATCAAAACTATGATTTGGAAATAAAGTTTGGAAGATTTCGAAAAAGAAGTTTTTGAAGAAAATGTAAAAAAAATAGTTGAAAAGCATATACAAGTCAAATGATAGGAAGATATCGTAACGATGCTTTGAAAATAAAGTTTTGGAACATAATGTAAAATGATAGTTGAAAAATATATAAAAGTCAAATGATAGAAAGATATCGAAACCGCAATTTGAAAATGAAGTTTTGGATTATAATGTAAAAGGATAGTTGAAAAATATATACTTTGAAAATAAAGTTTTGGAACATAATATAAAAAGATAATTGAAATACATATAGAAGTCAAATGGTAGAAAGATATCGAAACTATAATTTGAAAATTAAGTGGAGTTTTTTAACACAATATAAAAGGATAGTTAAAAAATATATAGAAGTCGAATGAAGAAAGACATCGAAACTACGATTTGGAAATGTGGAATATAATATTAAAAAAAACTTATAAAAGTCAAATGAAAGAAATAAATCGAAACTAGGATTTCGAAATGAGGAACATAACGTAATAGGATACTTGAAATACTAATAAAAGTCAAATGGAAGAAATACATCAAAACGACGATTTGAAAATGAATTTTTGGATTATAATGTAAAAAGATATTTGAAAAAACATATAGAAGTCAAATGTTAGAAAGATATCATAACTATGATTTGGAAATAAAGTTTTGGAAATAATGTAAAACGGTAGTTAAAAACATATAGAAGTCAAATGGTAGAAAAATATCAAGACTACAATTTGAAAATAATATTTTGGATTATAATGTAAAAGGATAGTTAAAAATATATAGAAGTCAAATCGGGGCATAATTTTGAAATTATACTTCAAATTGTGGAGTTTTGGAACAAAATATAAAGGATAGTTGAAAAATATAAAGAAGTCAAATGATATAAAAACATCGAAACTACGATTTGGAAATGAGGAAGATAACGTAAAAGGATAGTTGAAATACTTATAAAAGTCAAATGGAAGAAAGATATCAAAACTTAGATTTGGAAATAAATTTTTGGTTTATAATGTAAAAAGATAGTTGAAAAAATATATAGAAGTCAAATAATAGAAAGGTATCGTCACTATGCTTTGGAAATAAAGTTTTGGAAGATAATATAAAACGATAGTTCAAAAATATATAGAAGCCAAATGGTAGAAATATATCGAAACTACAATTTGGAAATGATATTTTGGATTATAATGTAAAAGGATAGTAATGTAAAAGGATAGTAAGAAAAATATATAGAAGTCAAATGATAGAAATATATTGAAACTATGCTTTGAATATGATCATATAGAAGTCAAATGATAGAAATATATTGAAACTACGATTTGAAAATAAAGTTTGGAAGACAATGTAAAAATATATAGAAGTCAAATTGTTGAAATATATCGAAATTACGATTTTGAAATAAATTTTGAAAAATAATGTAAAAACATATAGAAGTAAAATTATAGAAATATATCGAAACTACGATTTCTAAATAAAGTTTGGAAGATTTAGGAAAAGAAGTTTTCGAAGATAATGTAAAAAAAATAGTTGAAAAACATATACAAGTCAAATGATAGAAAGATATCGTAACGATGCTTTGAAAATAAAGATTTGGAACATAATGTAAAATGATAGTTGAAAAACAAATAGAAGTCAAATGATAGAGCGATATCGTAACTATGCTTTGGAAATAAAGTTTTGGAAGATAATATAAAACGGTAGTTCAAAAACATATAGAAGAAAAGGGTATAAAGATATCGAAACTACAATATGGAAATGATATTTTGGATTAGAATGTAAAAGGATAGTAAAATATATATATAAGTCAAATGATAGAAAGATATCGAAACTACGCTTTGAATATGAACATATAGAAGTCAAATCGTATAAAGGATGGTTGAAAACATATATAAGTCAAATCGGGGCATAATTTTGAAATTATACTTCAAAATGTGAAGTTTTGGAACAAAATATAAAAGGATAGTTGAAAAATATAAAGTCAAATGATATAAAGACATCGAAACTACGATTTGGAAATGAGGAAGATAACGTAAAAGGATAGTTGAAATACTTATAAAAGTCAAATGGAAAAAAGATATCGAAACTACGATTTGGAAATAAATTTTTGGATTATAATGTAAAAAGATAGTTAAAACATAACGTAAAAAAGGATAGTTGAAATACTTATAAAAGTTAAATGGAAAAAAGATATCAAAACTACGATTTGAAAATAAAATTTTAGAATATAATGTAAAAAGATAGTTGAAAAAATATATAGAAGTCAAATGATAGAAAGATATTGGAAATATGCTTGGAAATAAAGTTTTGGAACTAAAACGGTAGTTCAAAAATATATATAAGCCAAAAGGTAGAAATATATCGAAACTACAATTTGGAAATGATATTTTGGATTATAATGTAAAAGGATAGTAAAAATATATATATAGAAGCCAAATGATAGAAATATATCGAAACTATGCTTTGAATATGATCATAAAGAAGTCAAATGGTAGAAATATATTGAAACTACGATTTGGAAATAAAGTTTATGTAAAAACATATAGAAGTCAAATTGTTGAAATATATCGAAATCATAATTTGGATATAAATTTTGGAAGATATCAAAACTATGATTTGGAAATAAAGTTTGGAAGATTTCGAAAAAGAAGTTTTTGAAGAAAATGTAAAAAAAATAGTTGAAAAGCATATACAAGTCAAATGATAGGAAGATATCGTAACGATGCTTTGAAAATACAGTTTTGGAACATAATGTAAAATGATAGTTGAAAAATATATAAAAGTCAAATGATAGAAAGATATCGAAACCGCAATTTGAAAATGAAGTTTTGGATTATAATGTAAAAGGATAGTTGAAAAATATATACTTTGAAAATAAAGTTTTGGAACATAATATAAAAAGATAATTGAAATACATATAGAAGTCAAATGGTAGAAAGATATCGAAACTATAATTTGAAAATTAAGCGGAGTTTTTTAACACAATATAAAAGGATAGTTAAAAAATATATAGAAGTCGAATGAAGAAAGACATCGAAACTACGATTTGGAAATGTGGAATATAATATTAAAACAAAACTTATAAAAGTGAAATGAAAGAAATAAATCGAAACTAGGATTTCGAAATGAGGAACATAACGTAATAGGATACTTGAAATACTAATAAAAGTCAAATGGAAGAAATACATCAAAACGACGATTTGAAAATGAATTTTTGGATTATAATGTAAAAAGATATTTGAAAAAACATATAGAAGTCAAATGTTAGAAAGATATCATAACTATGATTTGGAAATAAAGTTTTGGAAATAATGTAAAACGGTAGTTAAAAACATATAGAAGTCAAATGGTAGAAAAATATCAAGACTACAATTTGAAAATAATATTTTGGATTATAATGTAAAAGGATAGTTAAAAATATATAGAAGTCAAATCGGGGCATAATTTTGAAATTATACTTCAAATTGTGGAGTTTTGGAACAAAATATAAAGGATAGTTGAAAAATATAAAGAAGTCAAATGATATAAAAATATCGAAACTACGATTTGGAAATGAGGAAGATAACGTAAAAGGATAGTTGAAATACTTATAAAAGTCAAATGGAAGAAAGATATCAAAACTACGATTTGGAAATAAATTTTTGGTTTATAATGTAAAAAGATAGTTGAAAAAATATATAGAAGTCAAATAATAGAAAGGTATCGTCACTATGCTTTGGAAATAAAGTTTTGGAAGATAATATAAAACGATAGTTCAAAAATATATAGAAGCCAAATGGTAGAAATATATCGAAACTACAATTTGGAAATGATATTTTGGATTATAATGTAAAAGGATAGTAAGAAAAATATATAGGAGTCAAATGATAGAAATATATTGAAACTATGCTTTGAATATGATCATATAGAAGTCAAATGATAGAAATATATTGAAACTACGATTTGAAAATAAAGTTTGGAAGACAATGTAAAAATATATAGAAGTCAAATTGTTGAAATATATCGAAATTACGATTTTGAAATAAATTTTGGAAAATAATGTAAAAACATATAGAAGTAAAATTATAGAAATATATCGAAACTACGATTTCTAAATAAAGTTTGGAAGATTTCGGAAAAGAAGTTTTCGAAGATAATGTAAAAAAAAATAGTTGAAAAACATATACAAGTCAAATGATAGAAAGATATCGTAACGATGCTTTGAAAATAAAGATTTGGAACATAATGTAAAATGATAGTTGAAAAACAAATAGAAGTCAAATGATAGAGCGATATCGTAACTATGCTTTGGAAATAAAGTTTTGGAAGATAATATAAAACGGTAGTTCAAAAACATATAGAAGAAAAGGGTATAAAGATATCGAAACTACAATATGGAAATGATATTTTGGATTAGAATGTAAAAGGATAGTAAAATATATATATAAGTCAAATGATAGAAAGATATCGAAACTACGCATTGAATATGAACATATAGAAGTCAAATCGTATAAAGGATGGTTGAAAACATATATAAGTCAAATCGGGGCATAATTTTGAAATTATACTTCAAAATGTGAAGTTTTGGAACAAAATATAAAAGGATAGTTGAAAAATATAAAGAAGTCAAATGATATAAAGACATCGAAACTACGATTTGGAAATGAGGAAGATAACGTAAAAGGATAGTTGAAATACTTATAAAAGTCAAATGGAAAAAAGATATCGAAACTACGATTTGGAAATAAATTTTTGGATTATAATGTAAAAAGATAGTTAAAACATAACGTAAAAAAGGATAGTTGAAATACTTATAAAAGTTAAATGGAAAAAAGATATCAAAACTACGATTTGAAAATAAAATTTTGGAATATAATGTAAAAAGATAGTTGAAAAAATATATAGAAGTCAAATGATAGAAAGATATTGGAAATATGCTTGGAAATAAAGTTTTGGAACTAAAACGGTAGTTCAAAAATATATATAAGCCAAAAGGTAGAAATATATCGAAACTACAATTTGGAAATAATATTTTGGATTATAATGTAAAAGGATAGTAAAAATATATATATATAGAAGCCAAATGATAGAAATATATCGAAACTATGCTTTGAATATGATCATAAAGAAGTCAAATGGTAGAAATATATTGAAACTACGATTTGGAAATAAAGTTTATGTAAAAACATATAGAAGTCAAATTGTTGAAATATATCGAAATTACAATTTGGATATAAATTTTGGAAGATATCAAAACTATGATTTGGAAATAAAGTTTGGAAGATTTCGAAAAAGAAGTTTTTGAAGAAAATGTAAAAAAAAAGTTGAAAAACATATACAAGTCAAATGATAGGAAGATATCGTAACGATGCTTTGAAAATAAAGTTTTGGAACATAATGTAAAATGATAGTTGAAAAATATATAAAAGTCAAATGATAGAAAGATATCGAAACCGCAATTTGAAAATGAAGTTTTGGATTATAATGTAAAATGATAGTTGAAAAATATATACTTTGAAAATAAAGTTTTGGAACATAATATAAAAAGATAATTGAAATACATATAGAAGTCAAATGGTAGAAAGATATCGAAACTATAATTTGAAAATTAAGTGGAATTTTTTAACACAATATAAAAGGATAGTTAAAAAATATATAGAAGTCGAATGAAGAAAGACATCGAAACTACGATTTGGAAATGTGGAACATAATATTAAAAAAAAACTTATAAAAGTCAAATGAAAGAAATAAATCGAAACTAGGATTTCGAAATGAGGAACATAACGTAATAGGATACTTGAAATACTAATAAAAGTCAAATGGAAGAAATACATCAAAACGACGATTTGAAAATGAATTTTTGGATTATAATGTAAAAAGATATTTGAAAAAACATATAGAAGTCAAATGTTAGAAAGATATCATAACTATGATTTGGAAATAAAGTTTTGGAAATAATGTAAAACGGTAGTTAAAAACATATAGAAGTCAAATGGTAGAAAAATATCAAGACTACAATTTGAAAATAATATTTTGGATTATAATGTAAAAGGATAGTTAAAAATATATAGAAGTCAAATCGGGGCATAATTTTGAAATTATACTTCAAATTGTGGAGTTTTGGAACAAAATATAAAGGATAGTTGAAAAATATAAAGAAGTCAAATGATATAAAAATATCGAAACTACGATTTGGAAATGAGGAAGATAACGTAAAAGGATAGTTGAAATACTTATAAAAGTCAAATGGAAGAAAGATATCAAAACTACGATTTGGAAATAAATTTTTGGTTTATAATGTAAAAAGATAGTTGAAAAAATATATAGAAGTCAAATAATAGAAAGGTATCGTCACTATGCTTTGGAAATAAAGTTTTGGAAGATAATATAAAACGATAGTTCAAAAATATATAGAAGCCAAATGGTAGAAATATATCGAAACTACAATTTGGAAATGATATTTTGGATTATAATGTAAAAGGATAGTAAGAAAAATATATAGAAGTCAAATGATAGAAATATATTGAAACTATGCTTTGAATATGATCATATAGAAGTCAAATGATAGAAATATATTGAAACTACGATTTGAAAATAAAGTTTGGAAGACAATGTAAAAATATATAGAAGTCAAATTGTTGAAATATATCGAAATTACGATTTTGAAATAAATTTTGGAAAATAATGTAAAAACATATAGAAGTAAAATTATAGAAATATATCGAAACTACGATTTCTAAATAAAGTTTGGAAGATTTCGGAAAAGAAGTTTTCGAAGATAATGTAAAAAAAAATAGTTGAAAAACATATACAAGTCAAATGATAGAAAGATATCGTAACGATGCTTTGAAAATAAAGATTTGAAACATAATGTAAAATGATAGTTGAAAAACAAATAGAAGTCAAATGATAGAGCGATATTGTAACTATGCTTTGGAAATAAAGTTTTGGAAGATAATATAAAATGGTAGTTCAAAAACATATAGAAGAAAAGGGTATAAAGATATCGAAACTACAATATGGAAATGATATTTTGGATTAGAATGTAAAAGGATAGTAAAATATATATATAAGTCAAATGATAGAAAGATATCGAAACTATGCTTTGAATATGAACATATAGAAGTCAAATCGTATAAAGGATGGTTGAAAACATATATAAGTCAAATCGGGGCATAATTTTGAAATTATACTTCAAAATGTGAAGTTTTGGAACAAAATATAAAAGGATAGTTGAAAAATATAAAGAAGTCAAATGATATAAAGACATCGAAACTACGATTTGGAAATGAGGAAGATAACGTAAAAGGATAGTTGAAATACTTATAAAAGTCAAATGGAAAAAAGATATCGAAACTACGATTTGGAAATAAATTTTTGGATTATAATGTAAAAAGATAGTTAAAACATAACGTAAAAAAGGATAGTTGAAATACTTATAAAAGTTAAATGGAAAAAAGATATCAAAACTACGATTTGAAAATAAAATTTTAGAATATAATGTAAAAAGATAGTTGAAAAAATATATAGAAGTCAAATGATAGAAAGATATTGGAAATATGCTTGGAAATAAAGTTTTGGAACTAAAACGGTAGTTCAAAAATATATATAAGCCAAAAGGTAGAAATATATCGAAACTACAATTTGGAAATGATATTTTGGATTATAATGTAAAAGGATAGTAAAAATATATATATAGAAGCCAAATGATAGAAATATATCGAAACTATGCTTTGAATATGATCATAAAGAAGTCAAATGGTAGAAATATATTGAAACTACGATTTGGAAATAAAGTTTATGTAAAAACATATAGAAGTCAAATTGTTGAAATATATCGAAATCATAATTTGGATATAAATTTTGGAAGATATCAAAACTATGATTTGGAAATAAAGTTTGGAAGATTTCGAAAAAGAAGTTTTTGAAGAAAATGTAAAAAAAATAGTTGAAAAGCATATACAAGTCAAATGATAGGAAGATATCGTAACGATGCTTTGAAAATACAGTTTTGGAACATAATGTAAAATGATAGTTGAAAAATATATAAAAGTCAAATGATAGAAAGATATCGAAACCGCAATTTGAAAATGAAGTTTTGGATTATAATGTAAAAGGATAGTTGAAAAATATATACTTTGAAAATAAAGTTTTGGAACATAATATAAAAAGATAATTGAAATACATATAGAAGTCAAATGGTAGAAAGATATCGAAACTATAATTTGAAAATTAAGCGGAGTTTTTTAACACAATATAAAAGGATAGTTAAAAAATATATAGAAGTCGAATGAAGAAAGACATCGAAACTACGATTTGGAAATGTGGAATATAATATTAAAACAAAACTTATAAAAGTGAAATGAAAGAAATAAATCGAAACTAGGATTTCGAAATGAGGAACATAACGTAATAGGATACTTGAAATACTAATAAAAGTCAAATGGAAGAAATACATCAAAACGACGATTTGAAAATGAATTTTTGGATTATAATGTAAAAAGATATTTGAAAAAACATATAGAAGTCAAATGTTAGAAAGATATCATAACTATGATTTGGAAATAAAGTTTTGGAAATAATGTAAAACGGTAGTTAAAAACATATAGAAGTCAAATGGTAGAAAAATATCAAGACTACAATTTGAAAATAATATTTTGGATTATAATGTAAAAGGATAGTTAAAAATATATAGAAGTCAAATCGGGGCATAATTTTGAAATTATACTTCAAATTGTGGAGTTTTGGAACAAAATATAAAGGATAGTTGAAAAATATAAAGAAGTCAAATGATATAAAAATATCGAAACTACGATTTGGAAATGAGGAAGATAACGTAAAAGGATAGTTGAAATACTTATAAAAGTCAAATGGAAGAAAGATATCAAAACTACGATTTGGAAATAAATTTTTGGTTTATAATGTAAAAAGATAGTTGAAAAAATATATAGAAGTCAAATAATAGAAAGGTATCGTCACTATGCTTTGGAAATAAAGTTTTGGAAGATAATATAAAACGATAGTTCAAAAATATATAGAAGCCAAATGGTAGAAATATATCGAAACTACAATTTGGAAATGATATTTTGGATTATAATGTAAAAGGATAGTAAGAAAAATATATAGAAGTCAAATGATAGAAATATATTGAAACTATGCTTTGAATATGATCATATAGAAGTCAAATGATAGAAATATATTGAAACTACGATTTGAAAATAAAGTTTGGAAGACAATGTAAAAATATATAGAAGTCAAATTGTTGAAATATATCGAAATTACGATTTTGAAATAAATTTTGGAAAATAATGTAAAAACATATAGAAGTAAAATTATAGAAATATATCGAAACTACGATTTCTAAATAAAGTTTGGAAGATTTCGGAAAAGAAGTTTTCGAAGATAATGTAAAAAAAAATAGTTGAAAAACATATACAAGTCAAATGATAGAAAGATATCGTAACGATGCTTTGAAAATAAAGATTTGGAACATAATGTAAAATGATAGTTGAAAAACAAATAGAAGTCAAATGATAGAGCGATATCGTAACTATGCTTTGGAAATAAAGTTTTGGAAGATAATATAAAACGGTAGTTCAAAAACATATAGAAGAAAAGGGTATAAACATATCGAAACTACAATATGGAAATGATATTTTGGATTAGAATGTAAAAGGATAGTAAAATATATATATAAGTCAAATGATAGAAAGATATCGAAACTACGCATTGAATATGAACATATAGAAGTCAAATCGTATAAAGGATGGTTGAAAACATATATAAGTCAAATCGGGGCATAATTTTGAAATTATACTTCAAAATGTGAAGTTTTGGAACAAAATATAAAAGGATAGTTGAAAAATATAAAGAAGTCAAATGATATAAAGACATCGAAACTACGATTTGGAAATGAGGAAGATAACGTAAAAGGATAGTTGAAATACTTATAAAAGTCAAATGGAAAAAAGATATCGAAACTACGATTTGGAAATAAATTTTTGGATTATAATGTAAAAAGATAGTTAAAACATAACGTAAAAAAGGATAGTTGAAATACTTATAAAAGTTAAATGGAAAAAAGATATCAAAACTACGATTTGAAAATAAAATTTTGGAATATAATGTAAAAAGATAGTTGAAAAAATATATAGAAGTCAAATGATAGAAAGATATTGGAAATATGCTTGGAAATAAAGTTTTGGAACTAAAACGGTAGTTCAAAAATATATATAAGCCAAAAGGTAGAAATATATCGAAACTACAATTTGGAAATAATATTTTGGATTATAATGTAAAAGGATAGTAAAAATATATATATATAGAAGCCAAATGATAGAAATATATCGAAACTATGCTTTGAATATGATCATAAAGAAGTCAAATGGTAGAAATATATTGAAACTACGATTTGGAAATAAAGTTTATGTAAAAACATATAGAAGTCAAATTGTTGAAATATATCGAAATTACAATTTGGATATAAATTTTGGAAGATATCAAAACTATGATTTGGAAATAAAGTTTGGAAGATTTCGAAAAAGAAGTTTTTGAAGAAAATGTAAAAAAAAAGTTGAAAAACATATACAAGTCAAATGATAGGAAGATATCGTAACGATGCTTTGAAAATAAAGTTTTGGAACATAATGTAAAATGATAGTTGAAAAATATATAAAAGTCAAATGATAGAAAGATATCGAAACCGCAATTTGAAAATGATGTTTTGGATTATAATGTAAAATGATAGTTGAAAAATATATACTTTGAAAATAAAGTTTTGGAACATAATATAAAAAGATAATTGAAATACATATAGAAGTCAAATGGTAGAAAGATATCGAAACTATAATTTGAAAATTAAGTGGAATTTTTTAACACAATATAAAAGGATAGTTAAAAAATATATAGAAGTCGAATGAAGAAAGACATCGAAACTACGATTTGGAAATGTGGAACATAATATTAAAAAAAAACTTATAAAAGTCAAATGAAAGAAATAAATCGAAACTAGGATTTCGAAATGAGGAACATAACGTAATAGGATACTTGAAATACTAATAAAAGTCAAATGGAAGAAATACATCAAAACGACGATTTGAAAATGAATTTTTGGATTATAATGTAAAAAGATATTTGAAAAAACATATAGAAGTCAAATGTTAGAAAGATATCATAACTATGATTTGGAAATAAAGTTTTGGAAATAATGTAAAACGGTAGTTAAAAACATATAGAAGTCAAATGGTAGAAAAATATCAAGACTACAATTTGAAAATAATATTTTGGATTATAATGTAAAAGGATAGTTAAAAATATATAGAAGTCAAATCGGGGCATAATTTTGAAATTATACTTCAAATTGTGGAGTTTTGGAACAAAATATAAAGGATAGTTGAAAAATATAAAGAAGTCAAATGATATAAAAATATCGAAACTACGATTTGGAAATGAGGAAGATAACGTAAAAGGATAGTTGAAATACTTATAAAAGTCAAATGGAAGAAAGATATCAAAACTACGATTTGGAAATAAATTTTTGGTTTACAATGTAAAAAGATAGTTGAAAAAATATATAGAAGTCAAATAATAGAAAGGTATCGTCACTATGCTTTGGAAATAAAGTTTTGGAAGATAATATAAAACGATAGTTCAAAAATATATAGAAGCCAAATGGTAGAAATATATCGAAACTACAATTTGGAAATGATATTTTGGATTATAATGTAAAAGGATAGTAAGAAAAATATATAGAAGTCAAATGATAGAAATATATTGAAACTATGCTTTGAATATGATCATATAGAAGTCAAATGATAGAAATATATTGAAACTACGATTTGAAAATAAAGTTTGGAAGACAATGTAAAAATATATAGAAGTCAAATTGTTGAAATATATCGAAATTACGATTTTGAAATAAATTTTGGAAAATAATGTAAAAACATATAGAAGTAAAATTATAGAAATATATCGAAACTACGATTTCTAAATAAAGTTTGGAAGATTTCGGAAAAGAAGTTTTCGAAGATAATGTAAAAAAAAATAGTTGAAAAACATATACAAGTCAAATGATAGAAAGATATCGTAACGATGCTTTGAAAATAAAGATTTGGAACATAATGTAAAATGATAGTTGAAAAACAAATAGAAGTCAAATGATAGAGCGATATTGTAACTATGCTTTGGAAATAAAGTTTTGGAAGATAATATAAAACGGTAGTTCAAAAACATATAGAAGAAAAGGGTATAAAGATATCGAAACTACAATATGGAAATGATATTTTGGATTAGAATGTAAAAGGATAGTAAAATATATATATAAGTCAAATGATAGAAAGATATCGAAACTACGCTTTGAATATGAACATATAGAAGTCAAATCGTATAAAGGATGGTTGAAAACATATATAAGTCAAATCGGGGCATAATTTTGAAATTATACTTCAAAATGTGAAGTTTTGGAACAAAATATAAAAGGATAGTTGAAAAATATAAAGAAGTCAAATGATATAAAGACATCGAAACTACGATTTGGAAATGAGGAAGATAACGTAAAAGGATAGTTGAAATACTTATAAAAGTCAAATGGAAAAAAGATATCGAAACTACGATTTAGAAATAAATTTTTGGATTATAATGTAAAAAGATAGTTAAAACATAACGTAAAAAAGGATAGTTGAAATACTTATAAAAGTTAAATGGAAAAAAGATATCAAAACTACGATTTGAAAATAAAATTTTGGAATATAATGTAAAAAGATAGTTGAAAAAATATATAGAAGTCAAATGATAGAAAGATATTGGAAATATGCTTGGAAATAAAGTTTTGGAACTAAAACGGTAGTTCAAAAATATATATAAGCCAAAAGGTAGAAATATATCGAAACTACAATTTGGAAATGATATTTTGGATTATAATGTAAAAGGATAGTAAAAATATATATATATAGAAGCCAAATGATAGAAATATATCGAAACTATGCTTTGAATATGATCATAAAGAAGTCAAATGGTAGAAATATATTGAAACTACGATTTGGAAATAAAGTTTATGTAAAAACATATAGAAGTCAAATTGTTGAAATATATCGAAATTACAATTTGGATATAAATTTTGGAAGATATCAAAACTATGATTTGGAAATAAAGTTTGGAAGATTTCGAAAAAGAAGTTTTTGAAGATAATGTAAAAAAAAAGTTGAAAAACATATACAAGTCAAATGATAGGAAGATATCGTAACGATGCTTTGAAAATAAAGTTTTGGAACATAATGTAAAATGATAGTTGAAAAATATATAAAAGTCAAATGATAGAAAGATATCGAAACCGCAATTTAAAAATGAAGTTTTGGATTATAATGTAAAATGATAGTTGAAAAATATATACTTTGAAAATAAAGTTTTGGAACATAATATAAAAAGATAATTGAAATACATATAGAAGTCAAATGGTAGAAAGATATCGAAACTATAATTTGAAAATTAAGTGGAATTTTTTAACACAATATAAAAGGATAGTTAAAAAATATATAGAAGTCGAATGAAGAAAGACATCGAAACTACGATTTGGAAATGTGGAACATAATATTAAAAAAAAACTTATAAAAGTCAAATGAAAGAAATAAATCGAAACTAGGATTTCGAAATGAGGAACATAACGTAATAGGATACTTGAAATACTAATAAAAGTCAAATGGAAGAAATACATCAAAACGACGATTTGAAAATGAATTTTTGGATTATAATGTAAAAAGATATTTGAAAAAACATATAGAAGTCAAATGTTAGAAAGATATCATAACTATGATTTGGAAATAAAGTTTTGGAAATAATGTAAAACGGTAGTTAAAAACATATAGAAGTCAAATGGTAGAAAAATATCAAGACTACAATTTGAAAATAATATTTTGGATTATAATGTAAAAGGATAGTTAAAAATATATAGAAGTCAAATCGGGGCATAATTTTGAAATTATACTTCAAATTGTGGAGTTTTGGAACAAAATATAAAGGATAGTTGAAAAATATAAAGAAGTCAAATGATATAAAAATATCGAAACTACGATTTGGAAATGAGGAAGATAACGTAAAAGGATAGTTGAAATACTTATAAAAGTCAAATGGAAGAAAGATATCAAAACTACGATTTGGAAATAAATTTTTGGTTTATAATGTAAAAAGATAGTTGAAAAAATATATAGAAGTCAAATAATAGAAAGGTATCGTCACTATGCTTTGGAAATAAAGTTTTGGAAGATAATATAAAACGATAGTTCAAAAATATATAGAAGCCAAATGGTAGAAATATATCGAAACTACAATTTGGAAATGATATTTTGGATTATAATGTAAAAGGATAGTAAGAAAAATATATAGAAGTCAAATGATAGAAATATATTGAAACTATGCTTTGAATATGATCATATAGAAGTCAAATGATAGAAATATATTGAAACTACGATTTGAAAATAAAGTTTGGAAGACAATGTAAAAATATATAGAAGTCAAATTGTTGAAATATATCGAAATTACGATTTTGAAATAAATTTTGGAAAATAATGTAAAAACATATAGAAGTAAAATTATAGAAATATATCGAAACTACGATTTCTAAATAAAGTTTGGAAGATTTCGGAAAAGAAGTTTTCGAAGATAATGTAAAAAAAAATAGTTGAAAAACATATACAAGTCAAATGATAGAAAGATATCGTAACGATGCTTTGAAAATAAAGATTTGGAACATAATGTAAAATGATAGTTGAAAAACAAATAGAAGTCAAATGATAGAGCGATATCGTAACTATGCTTTGGAAATAAAGTTTTGGAAGATAATATAAAACGGTAGTTCAAAAACATATAGAAGAAAAGGGAATAAAGATATCGAAACTACAATATGGAAATGATATTTTGGATTAGAATGTAAAAGGATAGTAAAATATATATACAAGTCAAATGATAGAAAGATATCGAAACTACGCTTTGAATATGAACATATAGAAGTCAAATCGTATAAAGGATGGTTGAAAACATATATAAGTCAAATCGGGGCATAATTTTGAAATTATACTTCAAAATGTGAAGTTTTGGAACAAAATATAAAAGGATAGTTGAAAAATATAAAGAAGTCAAATGATATAAAGACATCGAAACTACGATTTGGAAATGAGGAAGATAACGTAAAAGGATAGTTGAAATACTTATAAAAGTCAAATGGAAAAAAGATATCGAAACTACGATTTGGAAATAAATTTTTGGATTATAATGTAAAAAGATAGTTAAAACATAACGTAAAAAAGGATAGTTGAAATACTTATAAAAGTTAAATGGAAAAAAGATATCAAAACTACGATTTGAAAATAAAATTTTGGAATATAATGTAAAAAGATAGTTGAAAAAATATATAGAAGTCAAATGATAGAAAGATATTGGAAATATGCTTGGAAATAAAGTTTTGGAACTAAAACGGTAGTTCAAAAATATATATAAGCCAAAAGGTAGAAATATATCGAAACTACAATTTGGAAATGATATTTTGGATTATAATGTAAAAGGATAGTAAAAATATATATATATAGAAGCCAAATGATAGAAATATATCGAAACTATGCTTTGAATATGATCATAAAGAAGTCAAATGGTAGAAATATATTGAAACTACGATTTGGAAATAAAGTTTATGTAAAAACATATAGAAGTCAAATTGTTGAAATATATCGAAATTACAATTTGGATATAAATTTTGGAAGATATCAAAACTATGATTTGGAAATAAAGTTTGGAAGATTTCGAAAAAGAAGTTTTTGAAGATAATGTAAAAAAAAAGTTGAAAAACATATACAAGTCAAATGATAGGAAGATATCGTAACGATGCTTTGAAAATAAAGTTTTGGAACATAATGTAAAATGATAGTTGAAAAATATATAAAAGTCAAATGATAGAAAGATATCGAAACCGCAATTTGAAAATGAAGTTTTGGATTATAATGTAAAATGATAGTTGAAAAATATATACTTTGAAAATAAAGTTTTGGAACATAATATAAAAAGATAATTGAAATACATATAGAAGTCAAATGGTAGAAAGATATCGAAACTATAATTTGAAAATTAAGTGGAATTTTTTAACACAATATAAAAGGATAGTTAAAAAATATATAGAAGTCGAATGAAGAAAGACATCGAAACTACGATTTGGAAATGTGGAACATAATATTAAAAAAAAACTTATAAAAGTCAAATGAAAGAAATAAATCGAAACTAGGATTTCGAAATGAGGAACATAACGTAATAGGATACTTGAAATACTAATAAAAGTCAAATGGAAGAAATACATCAAAACGACGATTTGAAAATGAATTTTTGGATTATAATGTAAAAAGATATTTGAAAAAACATATAGAAGTCAAATGTTAGAAAGATATCATAACTATGATTTGGAAATAAAGTTTTGGAAATAATGTAAAACGGTAGTTAAAAACATATAGAAGTCAAATGGTAGAAAAATATCAAGACTACAATTTGAAAATAATATTTTGGATTATAATGTAAAAGGATAGTTAAAAATATATAGAAGTCAAATCGGGGCATAATTTTGAAATTATACTTCAAATTATGGAGTTTTGGAACAAAATATAAAGGATAGTTGAAAAATATAAAGAAGTCAAATGATATAAAAACATCGAAACTACGATTTAGAAATGAGGAAGATAACGTAAAAGGATAGTTGAAATACTTATAAAAGTCAAATGGAAGAAAGATATCAAAACTACGATTTGGAATTAAATTTTTGGTTTATAATGTAAAAAGATAGTTGAAAAAATATATAGAAGTCAAATAATAGAAAGGTATCGTCACTATGCTTTGGAAATAAAGTTTTGGAAGATAATATAAAACGATAGTTCAAAAATATATAGAAGCCAAATGGTAGAAATATATCGAAACTACAATTTGGAAATGATATTTTGGATTATAATGTAAAAGGATAGTAAGAAAAATATATAGAAGTCAAATGATAGAAATATATTGAAACTATGCTTTGAATATGATCATATAGAAGTCAAATGATAGAAATATATTGAAACTACGATTTGAAAATAAACTTTGGAAGACAATGTAAAAATATATAGAAGTCAAATTGTTGAAATATATCGAAATTACGATTTTGAAATAAATTTTGGAAAATAATGTAAAAACATATAGAAGTAAAATTATAGAAATATATCGAAACTACGATTTCTAAATAAAGTTTGGAAGATTTCGGAAAAGAAGTTTTCGAAGATAATGTAAAAAAAAATAGTTGAAAAATATATACAAGTCAAATGATAGAAAGATATCGTAACGATGCTTTGAAAATAAAGATTTGGAACATAATGTAAAATGATAGTTGAAAAACAAATAGAAGTCAAATGATAGAGCGATATCGTAACTATGCTTTGGAAATAAAGTTTTGGAAGATAATATAAAACGGTAGTTCAAAAACATATAGAAGAAAAGGGTATAAAGATATCGAAACTACAATATGGATATGATATTTTGGATTAGAATGTAAAAGGATAGTAAAATATATATATATAAGTCAAATGATAGAAAGATATCGAAACTACGCTTTGAATATGAGCATATAGAAGTCAAATCGTATAAAGGATGGTTGAAAACATATACAAGTCAAATCGGGGCATAATTTTGAAATTATACTTCAAAATGTGAAGTTTTGGAACAAAATATAAAAGGATAGTTGAAAAATATAAAGAAGTCAAATGATAAAAGACATCGAAACTACGATTTGGAAATGAGGAAGATAACGTAAAAGGATAGTTGAAATACTTATAAAAGTCAAATGGAAAAAAGATATCGAAACTACGATTTGGAAATAAATTTTTGGATTATAATGTAAAAAGATAGTTAAAACATAACGTAAAAAGGATAGTTGAAATACTTATAAAAGTTAAATGGAAAAAAGATATCAAAACTACGATTTGAAAATAAAATTTTGGAATATAATGTAAAAAGATAGTTGAAAAAATATATAGAAGTCAAATGATAGAAAGATATTGGAAATATGCTTGGAAATAAAGTTTTGGAACTAAAACGGTAGTTCAAAAATATATATAAGCCAAAAGGTAGAAATATATCGAAACTACAATTTGGAAATGATATTTTGGATTATAATGTAAAAGGATAGTAAAAATATATATATAGAAGCCAAATGATAGAAATATATCGAAACTATGCTTTGAATATGATCATAAAGAAGTCAAATGGTAGAAATATATTGAAACTACGATTTGGAAATAAAGTTTATGTAAAAACATATAGAAGTCAAATTGTTGAAATATATCGAAATTACAATTTGGATATAAATTTTGGAAGATATCAAAACTATGATTTGGAAATAAAGTTTGGAAGATTTCGAAAAAGAAGTTTTTGAAGATAATGTAAAAAAAAAGTTGAAAAACATATACAAGTCAAATGATAGGAAGATATCGTAACGATGCTTTGAAAATAAAGTTTTGGAACATAATGTAAAATGATAGTTGAAAAATATATAAAAGTCAAATGATAGAAAGATATCGAAACCGCAATTTGAAAATGAAGTTTTGGATTATAATGTAAAATGATAGTTGAAAAATATATACTTTGAAAATAAAGTTTTGGAACATAATATAAAAAGATAATTGAAATACATATAGAAGTCAAATGGTAGAAAGATATCGAAACTATAATTTGAAAATTAAGTGGAGTTTTTTAACACAATATAAAAGGATAGAAATACATCAAAACGACGATTTGAAAATGAATTTTTGGATTATAATGTAAAAAGATATTTGAAAAAACATATAGAAGTCAAATGTTAGAAAGATATCATAACTATGATTTGGAAATAAAGTTTTGGAAATAATGTAAAACGGTAGTTAAAAACATATAGAAGTCAAATGGTAGAAAAATATCAAGACTACAATTTGAAAATAATATTTTGGATTATAATGTAAAAGGATAGTTAAAAATATATAGAAGTCAAATCGGGGCATAATTTTGAAATTATACTTCAAATTGTGGAGTTTTGGAACAAAATATAAAGGATAGTTGAAAAATATAAAGAAGTCAAATGATATAAAAACATCGAAACTACGATTTGGAAATGAGGAAGATAACGTAAAAGGATAGTTGAAATACTTATAAAAGTCAAATGGAAGAAAGATATCAAAACTACGATTTGGAAATAAATTTTTGGTTTATAATGTAAAAAGATAGTTGAAAAAATATATAGAAGTCAAATAATAGAAAGGTATCGTCACTATGCTTTGGAAATAAAGTTTTGGAAGATAATATAAAACGATAGTTCAAAAATATATAGAAGCCAAATGGTAGAAATATATCGAAACTACAATTTGGAAATGATATTTTGGATTATAATGTAAAAGGATAGTAAGAAAAATATATAGAAGTCAAATGATAGAAATATATTGAAACTATGCTTTGAATATGATCATATAGAAGTCAAATGATAGAAATATATTGAAACTACGATTTGAAAATAAAGTTTGGAAGACAATGTAAAAATATATAGAAGTCAAATTGTTGAAATATATCGAAATTACGATTTTGAAATAAATTTTGGAAAATAATGTAAAAACATATAGAAGTAAAATTATAGAAATATATCGAAACTACGATTTCTAAATAAAGTTTGGAAGATTTCGGAAAAGAAGTTTTCGAAGATAATGTAAAAAAAAATAGTTGAAAAACATATACAAGTCAAATGATAGAAAGATATCGTAACGATGCTTTGAAAATAAAGATTTGGAACATAATGTAAAATGATAGTTGAAAAACAAATAGAAGTCAAATGATAGAGCGATATCGTAACTATGCTTTGGAAATAAAGTTTTGGAAGATAATATAAAACGGTAGTTCAAAAACATATAGAAGAAAAGGGTATAAAGATATCGAAACTACAATATGGAAATGATATTTTGGATTAGAATGTAAAAGGATAGTAAAATATATATACAAGTCAAATGATAGAAAGATATCGAAACTACGCTTTGAATATGAACATATAGAAGTCAAATCGTATAAAGGATGGTTGAAAACATATATAAGTCAAATCGGGGCATAATTTTGAAATTATACTTCAAAATGTGAAGTTTTGGAACAAAATATAAAAGGATAGTTGAAAAATATAAAGAAGTCAAATGATATAAAGACATCGAAACTACGATTTGGAAATGAGGAAGATAACGTAAAAGGATAGTTGAAATACTTATAAAAGTCAAATGGAAAAAATATATCGAAACTACGATTTGGAAATAAATTTTTGGATTATAATGTAAAAAGATAGTTAAAACATAACGTAAAAAAGGATAGTTGAAATACTTATAAAAGTTAAATGGAAAAAAGATATCAAAACTACGATTTGAAAATAAAATTTTGGAATATAATGTAAAAAGATAGTTGAAAAAATATATAGAAGTCAAATGATAGAAAGATATTGGAAATATGCTTGGAAATAAAGTTTTGGAACTAAAACGGTAGTTCAAAAATATATATAAGCCAAAAGGTAGAAATATATCGAAACTACAATTTGGAAATGATATTTTGGATTATAATGTAAAAGGATAGTAAAAATATATATATAGAAGCCAAATGATAGAAATATATCGAAACTATGCTTTGAATATGATCATAAAGAAGTCAAATGGTAGAAATATATTGAAACTACGATTTGGAAATAAAGTTTATGTAAAAACATATAGAAGTCAAATTGTTGAAATATATCGAAATTACAATTTGGATATAAATTTTGGAAGATATCAAAACTATGATTTGGAAATAAAGTTTGGAAGATTTCGAAAAAGAAGTTTTTGAAGATAATGTAAAAAAAAAGTTGAAAAACATATACAAGTCAAATGATAGGAAGATATCGTAACGATGCTTTGAAAATAAAGTTTTGGAACATAATGTAAAATGATAGTTGAAAAATATATAAAAGTCAAATGATAGAAAGATATCGAAACCGCAATTTGAAAATGAAGTTTTGGATTATAATGTAAAATGATAGTTGAAAAATATATACTTTGAAAATAAAGTTTTGGAACATAATATAAAAAGATAATTGAAATACATATAGAAGTCAAATGGTAGAAAGATATCGAAACTATAATTTGAAAATTAAGTGGAGTTTTTTAACACAATATAAAAGGATAGTTAAAAAATATATAGAAGTCTAATGAAGAAAAACATCGAAACTAGGATTTGGAAATGTGGAACATAATATAAAAAAAAACTTATAAAAGTCAAATGAAAGAAATAAATCGAAACTAGGATTTCGAAATGAGGAACATAACGTAATAGGATACTTGAAATACTAATAAAAGTCAAATGGAAGCAATATATCAAAACGACGATTTGAAAAAGAATTTTTGGATTATAATGTAAAAAGATATTTGAAAAAACATATAGAAGTCAAATGTTAGAAAGATATCATAACTATGATTTGGAAATAAAGTTTTGGAAATAATGTAAAACGGTAGTTGAAAAACATATAGAAGTTAAATGGTAGAAAAATATCAACACTACAATTTGGAAATAATATTTTGGATTATAATGTAAAAGGATAGTTAAAAATATATAAAAGTCAAATGATAGAAAGATGTTGAAACTAAGCTTTGAAAATAAAGTTTGGAAAAGAAGTTTTGTAATATAATGTAAAAAAAAGGGTTTAAAAACATATAAAGTCAAATGATAGAAGGATATCGTAACTATGCTTTCGAAATAAAATTTTGGAACATAATGTAAAACGGTAGTTGAAAATCATATAGAAGCCAAATGGAAGAAAGATATCGAAAATATAATTTGGAAATGATGTTTTCGATTATAATGTAAAAGGATAGTTGGAAAACGTTATAGATTCAAATGATGGAAAGATATGGAAACTACGCTTCGGAAATAAAGTTTAGAAGATAATGTTAAAACATATAGAAATAAATGGTACAAAAATATTGAAACTATGATTTAGAAAAATTTGGAAGATAATGTAAAAACATATAGAAATAAAATGGTAGATAAATATCAAAACTACAATTTGAAAATAAAGTTTTCGAAGATAATATAAAAAAAAAAAGTTGAAAAACATATATAAGTCTAAAGATAGAATGATATCGTACCTATACTTTGGAATTATAGCTTTGGAACATAATGTAAAATGATAGTTGAAAAACATATAGAAGCCAAATGCTAGAAATATATCGAAACTATGCTTTGAGTTTTCGAAGATAATATAAAAAAAAAAGTTGAAAAACATATATAAGTCAAAAGATAGAATGATATCGTACCTATACTTTGGAATTATAGCTTTGGAACATAATGTAAAATGATAGTTGAAAAACATATAGAAGCCAAATGCTAGAAATATATCGAAACTATGCTTTGGAAATAAAGTTTTGGAACATAATGTATAGTGATAGTTGAAAAACATATAAAAGACAAATGGTAGAAAATTTTCAAAACTATAATTCGGAAATGACATTTTGGATTATTATGTAAGAGGAAAGTTGAAAAACATATACTTTGGTACTTTGGAAATTAAGTTTTGAAACATAATATAAAAATATAGTTGAAATACATATAGAAGTAAAATGGTAGAAAGATATCGAAACTACAATTTAGAAATGAAGTTTTGGATAAAAATGAAAAAGGATAGTTGAAAGTACGCTTTTGAAGTGAAATTATGAACATAATGTAGACGCTTGAAAAATAAATAGTAGGATAGTTGAAAAATATATATAAGTCAAATCTTAACATAATTTTGAAATTACGATTTAAAAGTGGAGCTTTGGAACATGATGTACAAGTGTATTTAAAAATATATAAATCTTAAATTATAGAAAGATTTAGAAATTACGATAGCACTAATAACATGCATCAGAAGATTTCAAAAAATAAGAGCTTGGAATATAACTCGGTGTCTTAAATAGTTTTGTGACTAATTCCCAACAAAAGGAAATTTTAAAACTTAAAAGTAACATTATTGTTTTTGTAAAGATTATGAACATATATGACATGATTACTACATCGTGTTTCATGATGAGAAGCCAAAGTGGTAAAAACATGTGTAGATTAATGAAAATGGTACGCAGAGAACACGGAAATGTGCTATTCCAGATAGACCTATCGATCAACCTCTTATGACAAAGAATGTTCATCAAATATACCAAAACTACAAAACATTTTAAAATATTTTTATATATTCTTTCAGTTGAAGGCCAAAAAGGATGTTGTTATAATACATAGCTCCTTTCAGGTTTTATATTGGTTTTAGCACTCAAATCATCATACAGACTATTAAATTAATGATTTTTTTTTTGTTTAGGATGTTTTTAGAATCAGCACTATACCAGATTTTGCTTCAAAGAGTTTTCATTCTAGAAGACTATTAAAGAATTCTATTTAAGTCCACCAACTAGCTTAAACAAGTACTTAGAGAATAGGTTCCAACTGTGTCCAATTTGAAACTACTTGCATTCAAGCATCAAGCTACAAACAAAGGAGGCCACGTGTATGAAGGGCCATTTTGCTTTGTATTAAACTCCATTAGCTTTCTAGTTTTGCTTCCTGCTCTCTTCCTGACTTCTTTCTGATTAATTAGTATCTAAAAAAAAAATTCTTTTGAAACATGAATACAGTATAAATTTGCACCCATAGTTAATGATGATGCGTGCTCAATTATGGACAATTGGTCATTTGCAAAAATACATACTACCATCCTCGACCCATATTCTTAAGTGCAAAAATATGACGGTTAAGGTTATTTAAGTCAAAATTAGTCCAACAAAAAAACAAAGTGAAACTGCATGCTTCTAAATATTGGCTGTTCAAGAATTTGTACAATTGTCTATGTTGCACGGAGACAAAGTAGACACGACATGGTAAAGACACTGCAACAACATGGACACGACACCTATTTTGGAGTGCCCAAAATACAAAAGATTGTTCAAATTAATCCTGTCCACATATATATCATATTGAAGGTGTTGGTTCAAGGAAAGAAATTTTCCATGAAACCTCAACAAAAGAACAAATTATTTAGAAAGAAGGAAATAACTTGCGCTATATAATTATTCTACCTACAAAGTGAGAGATTGTTCAGAGTATTACCGATAGATCGAGAAAGCACATCGGGCGAGATCCTTCAACTTTAGTTAGGCTGAATAAATAAGGTCCCAATGCTGCTGCTTGTACAGTACTGCTTTCTTGATAGTATTTAACCGAAAGAAGAAAAGGAAGAAAAATTCAATTAATTCGTCTTGAGAAATATTTCTGAGGAGGAAGAGAAGTGGGTTTGAGAAAAGACTCATTTACCTCAACGGCATTGTAGTAGAGGAGGCAGATGATGGCAAGCCCAACCGGAGCTACTTTCCTTCGATTTTGAAGAGTCCGACCAACTCGCAGATCGTAACCCTAACCCTAAACCTACGTGCTAAAATTCGTGAGAAATGGAAAGAAAATTGGAGGAGTAGGAAGAAGAAACCCTAAGCCCAATTACCGACCTATACTCGTCGGTCGATCCTAAGACTAAACCCTAAAAAAATAGAAGAAGAAGAAGAAGAAGAAGAAGAAGAAGAAACCCAACAAATAAAAAAAATGGAAGAAGAAGAAGAAACCCAACAAAGAAAGAGGTCTCTCTCTGATCCCTATTATTGTAACCCTCCCTACCACCCTCTCTCTCTCTCTCCCCGACTCGCCTTCTGGCAGAAAGAGAGAAGAAGAAGAAGAAGAAGAAGAAACCCAACAAATAAAAAAATGGAAGAAGAAGAAACCCAACAAAGAAAGAGGTCTCTCTCTCTCTCCCCTTGCCTTCTGGCAGAAAGAAACAGAGAAAGAAAGAAAGAAATAAATAAAGAGAAGAAGAAGAAGAAGAAGAAACCCAACAAAGAAAGAGGTCTCTCTCTGATCCCTATTGTAACCCTCCCTCCCCCCTCTCTCTCTCTCTCCCGTCTCCTTCTGGCAGAAAGAAACAGAGGGAGAAACAAAGAAAGAAATAAAGAAA
>JAYESA010001104.1:0-63144 GCA_036927795.1 Iris macrosiphon | reverse complement strand
AAGAAAATAATGAGCAGAGAGAGAGAGAGAGAAATGGGAATATATAGGTTTATGTTTGAGATGTGGACCGTTGGATCACTCAAACCCATCCAAGCCCCATATGCCACCAACCCAACCAAACCAGCTCGTGTTTTTTCAGTAATCTTTTGTCTCCGCCAGATCGTCCTCCGTGATAACCGCCACCTTCTTCCCTACAATCAACTTGGGTTCAACATACTGGAGATCAAACTCTTCTCTCGCCCTCGTAGTTTGGCAGATCTCGGCCCAAGTCTTTGGGGCGTCTCCTGACACCTTCAGCGACTTTCCAGCATGTTAGGAGCATCCTTGTTACCCCCCTGTCCGGGTGTCGCCCTCGTTGTCTTTATCATCATCGGCCCTCCCCTATTGTTCTTTCGCCCATCTTTGCTCACCTCTCCTTTTTTGCAGTGAGCCAAATCCCTGTGCTGGTGGAGTGTCTCTTGACTGGTCCGCTTGTCCCCTCTCAATCGATGACCTACCTTCTCTCTTCTCCGTCTGCATATTTACCCCATCTTCTGAGTTACACTTCCTTTTTTCTTATAGGCCACTGTCTTCCATGCTTCTAGGTCTTCCCTATTGGTATTAGTCCTCTCCACCTCTTCCAAGTGTCTAGTGTCCGGTGGTCGCTGAGTCGTGCTCCTGTACACTAGATAATTATATATATATATATATATATATATATATATATATATATATATATATATATATATATATATATATGTTTAATAAGCAATTGGGTGTTATTTATATTTTTAATTATGTAAAACATTAATTAAGATATACAAATCCTAAAACTATATCCCACATTTGAAGGAAACGTTGGATGTGGGAAGCTGATTTATTCTTCCCTATTACGTACAACAGAGAAGAATTACCACCTTGTCACTTCAAACTTTTTGATACTTAATTTGTAATATTTGTGCCTAATTTACAATACGATGATTGTAGATCACTGACGAACTGATCTGTCTGTAAACACAACGTTTCTTTCGAAGCTCGACAGTGAAAACGTTTGCATACAAATCTAGACAAAAAATGATGATCAAATAAAAATAAATTATATCAAGATTAAGTGAAAAAAATATCAAGACTATGGACGGCGAAAACGAAAATTACTAGCACGATCGACATCAAAAATGAAGTTCGACACATAAAACCAAAAAAAAAAAAAAAACTAATTAGTGTACCCGAGAGAAGCCTATATGTTAGTCGGTGCTAAGATTGTTGTGACTCGAGTCTTTCTTAAGTGACTAGTGCAATTAATTAATTAATTAATGCACATGATGTAATCATCATTATTTCAATAGAATAATAAAATAAGACGGTTCGTAAGACTATCATTAGTAAGTCCATTCCATATTGTCGATTCTAAATCAAAATGTCTGGGCTCATTTTGTATAATAGTTCTATTTCTAGTTTTAATTTCTAATTTTTTTGTCTTATTTCACTCATAGGTGCTAAGAACATTATTAGTAAGACTCATCTTACATTCTAGATTCTAAATTAAAAATAAAAGAGCTCATTTTGTAAAATAGTAAGTCTCATCCCTAGTTTAAATTTTCAGATTTTCGATCTCATTCTACCTATAGGTGCTAAGCGCATCATTAGTAAGGCTCATCCCACATTCAAAATGTAAGAGCTCATTTTGTAGAATAGTAAGTCTTACACCTAGTTCTAATATTCAGATTTTTAGTCTCATTCCACCAATATGTGCTAAAGGTTTGGTCTCTCAATTTCTATATTCTAGATCGTAGGAATTTATTTTCTAGAGTAGTAAGTCCAAATTTGGAACCCAGTTTTCTAAATTCTAGATTTTACATTATCTTTTTTCCACATCAATTTTTGATTACACAATCTTTGGGACCGGAGTTCTCTTTATTATTTTCTACTATTCTCATTTAAACCCAACTCATTCTATAGTTACCTTCTTTTTTGAATTTTGGATCCCAAATTGCATTGGAGATTCCTAACTACTAATGATGCTCTAAGATTTGGGCCTCCAAATTTCTAGATTCTAGATTATAGCAACTCATTTTGTAGAATAGTAAGTCCCAATTGGAAGTCCAATTTTTTAGATTCTATATTTTATATTTTTTTTCATATCAATTTTTGATCTCACAATCTTTGAAACCGGAGCCCATTTTATCTTTTTCTACTATTTTTATACAAATTCAACTCATTTTACATTACATTTTTTTATTTTTTTATTTTGGACCCCAAAGAGAGTATCAACTACCCATGATGCTCTAAGGAAGATACACCAAGTTTGGACATTATCCAAAGGAATTTTTAAAATTTTAGTTAGTTCACATAGTACTACCTACAGTATAAAGAACATACTTAGTGTCCTGGAAGCTAGGGGTTGGAATGATAAGAAAAGAAGAAAAAAAATGGTAGAAAGGATCTTTTGTGTAGAAGAGCAATTTTTGAGGGACCGTGGTAGAAATTGCAAAAGAAATCAAATTGATCGAATTTTTTTTTGACCTAGTTAGCAGAAAAAGATTAATATCATTTGTTTTATTCCGATCAATAGCGAATTGCCACGTAGCAGCAGTTCGGTTTCGATCGTGGTTTCTTCCTCGGTCCAAATACCACAGAGGAATCCACCTGAGAATCTTCACTACCATTTTCAATCACGTACTGTGCGGATATGGCTTCCATTGTACAAGCAAAATTAGTTTTGGTTGGATACAGGACTTTTTTTTTCTTCTTCTGTAGGCCATAATGGTCGATGACAAGTACATAAAAAGCAAGCACAAGTACAGGTGCACAAGCTTCTCCTACTCTAATAGCAATATGCACTGCTCTGATTGGATTATTGCGCAGCTAATTACTAGTGAAAGAGCAAGTTGACATTAATGCTATGTTGCTTCTTTTAAGTGCTTCGGCATGATCAGCAACTTCGCGGAAAGGTGCTGTTGTTCTTAAAAAAAACATTCTGCTTTTCATTATATGGTAGTGGTGAATAAAAAACGTAGTTGGAGGCTTCGGAATATCTCGCACCTATAGTTGGAGTGCTCTTCTATCGTAGTCTATAAATGGCTTGTGATATTAGTGACTCATTTCATATAGATTAAATCAGCTCGTTTGCGACAATCCGCATACGAGTTATTGCATTAAAACAAGTAATATGAATAATCTGAGTAATCTGAGTATAATCCACCTAAATAATCTGAGTAACACATCTGAATAGTCTGATTAAACAGCTGTACATCTGAATATAACACATCTGAGTAATCCGAATATATCATTCACCTGAGACAGAAACACGCTCATGACACTTTAAGTATTTCATTTGCGTATCATGTTTCATGATTTATATGTTGGCTAACTTGATTCATTCTTGGACAGGGAAGAACAAATGGTAAGTTGGTAAGTCATGCCTTATTACTCATATCTTATGCGAAACTTGATATCTGCAACACGAGATAGGCATATCGCATGCCATGAAATTGATCATAGGCAAGACTAAAAAGACAACAAAATAGATTGTGTACATAATGAACGTGTTCGGTTTAGTTGAATGGACGAAAAGCCTCTCCACCAGGGCATTCAATGTACTGATAACCCACAAGTTGCTTGTAGGGTACGGGAGAATCTCGTTCAGAGTGGAGTTTTTCTCGTGCGCACTAAGGCGTGGAGTTCATTCCGACGCCTTGGAGCAATGCGGTTGGAGCTGAAGAACATATACATGACGTAATGTATTGGAACATCGCATATGTATCATCCCCAAAGTTGTAAGCAGTTTGGCACATTTTATTGTTTCGAGGGAGAGCTTGAGCGACTTGTAATCTCGGCCTAGCGTCGCTTCTAACATTATTTCTATATCAATAAAGAGTTTAATTTCATTTCATACTTGTGTTTATTCAATATTTTCGCTATGACGACACTGCGAACTAGTTATCAATTTGCCGTTTCGGACCTGGCATTACTCAGAAGCAACTTAGGCCCGTGCGGCATCACGCCCAAGCGAGGACGTTCCGGTCCTACAAGGCCGGGGGCGTGATATTTTGGTATTAGAGCACAGCTTTACGTCCTTGGACTTCGTATCGATTCTCTCAGTTTTGAAAGCTCGTTTTCTCTCAATGTTCCAACGGGATGTTCCACACAATGAGCTAAATATTTTCGAAAGTTCATACGAATAATTGGTTGAACGAGATAGTTATCACTACAAAAATACTGTCAAATAGCGACGGATCTCAGTGACGGAAACTAATCCTTCGCTAAGTCAGCGACAAAAATTCGATGGAATCACGACTAAGTTATTTATGTAAACAAAATATATTATATTTTGTCAACAATCCGTCGATAATCCGTCGTTGTTACTTCAGAGACGGATTAGCGATGGAACTATCCGTCACAGAGAAAATTTAAATTTTTTGGTCGCATTTTATTTTCCCCCATTCTCAATTTCTCTTTCTCTCAGGCGACGTCCCCCTGACCCTCCCCCCCCCCTCTCCGGCGACCTCCCCCTCTCCGGCAGCCCATCCCCCTTACTCACCCTTTCTAGACCTCCTTCCCCTCTCAGGCGACCTTCCCCTATCTCGCCCTCTCGATCTCTCTGGCGACTGCCACCCCGACCCCCACCCCCTCTCCGGCGACCTCCCCCTCTCCAGCAGCCCCTCATTCTCACTCGCCCTCTCCAAACCCAACCCCCGACTCCCGCCCTCTCCAGACCTGACCCCCTCTCTCGTCCTCTCCTCCTATCGGCGGCTGCCCCCTCCTCGCCCTCTCCAGACCCCCATCCTCTCCGGTCCCCCCTCTCCTCGTCCTCTTGTCGACTGCGGCGGTAGTAATGTCCTAAACTTTTCTTCTTAATAATTCTCATTTTCGATTTTATTTTTGTTCAAATTGTGCATATGCTTCTTAATCATTCTCATTTTTTATTTTATTTTTGTTCAAATTGTGCATATGATGCTTATGTTCAAATTTATATAACATTTAGATTTAGGATATGGACACAGACACATGACACAAACACAGACACCGACACACGATACACAACACATTGGATAGTTTTAATTTAGGTTAAACTTCTTAATAGTTTTAAAATTGATTAGGATTACCAACATGGGCCACAAACACGGACACATGACACAAACTTCGATAATATCCGACAAGTCCTAGGAAACTCCTCACCTTCGAGACGTTGGTAGGGGTCGGCTATGTCTCTAATGCTGAGATCTTGTCTGGATCAACTGAGATACCATCTCCAGATATCACATGTCTAAGGAAAGAGACATGATCCAGAAAAAACTCACATTTACTCAACTTGGCGTATAGCCTCTCACGCCTCAGCATCTCCAATATTGTCCTCAAGTGCTCCTCGTGACTCTTTCAATAAACCAGAATATCGTTGATGAAGACTACCACGAACTGGTCCAAGTACTGTTGGAAGACTTTTTTTATCAGGTTCATGAACATAGTAGGCACATTCTTCAATCCAAAAGGCATCACCAAGAAGTCGTAATGTCTATAACGAGTCCTGAATGTCGTCTTTAGAATATTTTCTCTCTGCACCTTCACCTGATGGTACTCCGACCTCAAGTCAATCTTCAAGAACACCTTGGCTCCTGTCAGCTGGTCGAACAAGTCATCAATCCGCGGTAGAGGGTACTTGTTCTTGTCACGCCCCAGTCCCAAAATATCGAGGGACTAGACACATGGCAATGGCCAGCAGGACACACCGATGGACAAACCCAATTTAATGGATCCATCGGGGCATACTTAAGCTGTATTACAACGATCAGGGTTTACTAATCTCATCCACAGAATAAATACATCAATATCATCAAAAGAAAACAAAACATTATCCAGTCACAAGTAAATAAAATCGGGGAACAACCCGATATTAAGTCTGTTACAATTGTTCTTTAAAAAATAATTAAAAGAGTTTAAAAGCAGCAAGACTGAGCATAGAAGAAGCAAATATTCAGGAAAAATCCTCAGCGATCACCTCGTCCTCAGGTGCTGGTACTGTTCCGAGAAGTGCTCATGTTCCGTACACCTCAGGATAGATATTCTCTGCTAATCCTGGGGATATAATCCAGATCCAGGTCCTCAGGGGACATAGCAAGGTACAAAATAACTCATGCCAAAATAAATGCAGTGCAGCAATAAATGAAACAATAGGGTAAACTATATAACTATCTATGTGAAATGCAAGTTGAGAGCATCACTAGAACTTAGGCTGAGTCCACTACAAGCTCTGTGTCTGGGAGCCTGTAGCAGTGATACTATATAAGTTACTATGTAATTTACTATGGAGTATATATATATATGAAATCAGCCTGTAGCATGTGTGTCTCTCCCCACCCAATGTAATCACACGTCTCATGTCCATGACACGCAAGATCAAAACTAATGCAGCAAGTCATATAATGTTCTAAGAATATAATTTCTATGTCATGAAACATGTATCCTATACAGAATCACCATGAATATTTCAGCAAGATTCTGTCTCATGAATAGTATCAGGTGTCCTGGGTATAACGTACTTGATAATGTAAGCACTAGAATGTAAAGGGTCACGATATCCATCTCTAGGTGACGTTACACAACTCTGCGTACAGTATTGGCACCCGACTATTAATCGGACGCTAAGTAAGTCACACGGTCCTAGGTCAAGCATGTACAACAATAATATATAAATAAGTCAAAGAATATGTAACAAAAACTGCAGAATTTGGCAAGGTACACTTGCCTGTGGTTCTGGCTCCAACTGTAGCTCTGGTCTCAGTGGGATTTGCTGGTACTGCTCCGGTTGCTGAAATAGACATCACCATCAGATTTAGAAAATATAAAATAGCTAGAAACGCTTGTCCTTGAGTCAAATTTGGACACAGGGACAAAAATAACAGTTTCAGGTCAAAGCGGGGTCCACATATGGGCCGCTTTGCACCGAAAAATGTGTCAGAATTAATGGTCTCCAAATCTGTCAAACTTAGTGTCAACAAGTCCAGAACGATGATACGAACCCAACGAAACTTTCAGAATTGGATTCCGATGAGCCGATCACAAAATCGCCCTTTCAAGTGGAGCCGTGGGGCCCACGATACGCAATTTTGTCAACGTTCTCAGAATCGAACCAAACTTGGGTCACAGGACCAACGTATTGCTACGAGTCTGATGGCTCAAGTTTCGTTTCGATCTGACGTGTGTACACCAAGTTACAGCGAGATTCAGAACAGGCAGATAAGGGGCGTTGTCGGCGGATACGTGTTGATTCCGGTGTGCACGTATATCCAAATCAACTTCTGCAAAATCCCGCACATCCGTATCAACGGCGCGCACCTTTCGGTGAAGACCGCATGCGACCAAGTCGTCCCGTTTGGCGGGACGTACTCAGTTCCGGGGGAAAATAGGGTATTAATTTTCCTGTTTTTTGATCGCGGTTCGCGATCACCACAGGACGCGACATGCCGAGTGGGTTGCACGGGCATCGAGAGGGTCATACAGGCTACGCGTCACAACTGACAGAACAGAAAATGGAGCAACGAGGAGAGAGAACGGGTTACCTGAACAGGGCTTCACGAAACCGGGTTTCTCGTGTCCGTGTGTTGACGCGACACTGCGACACGGTGTCCTGTATCCGGGTTTAGGGCTAGGGTTCCGGTGGGTAGCGGCTAGGGCTGAAGGCGGAGGGCCGAGCTTTGCTGGAGGGAGGCGCTGGAGACGCCGGGCTCGGGGCAGCCCGCTGCGCTGGTGGCGGGCCGCTGCTGCTGCTGCTTCCGGCGAGGGCTGGTGGAGGCGGGCGGCGCTCGGTCGAGCTGCTGCTGCTGCTGTGGAGGCCGCCGAAGGAGGCGTGGGCTGCGGGGAATCCGGCGAGGTTATCATGGAGGAAGGAGGGCGGACGGAGGCGAAGAGGTGAGGGGTGAGGCAGAGGGGGACGCCGGAGACGATCGGGGAAGACGGCGGAGGAGACGGGGGCGGAGCTACTCGCGGTGCTTCGGGGAGTGGTCGAGGACGACGGTGGGGAGAGGGCTCGACGGTGGTGGGGTTCGTCGGAGAAGGCGGAGGAGCGGACATGGAGAGAGGCGGAGGCGGGTTTATAGGGAGAGGGGAGGGAGCGGAGGGAGAGGGAGAGGGCAGCCGGTACGGGAGGGGAGGGGAACCGGAGAGGCGCGAGCTCGTAGGCGGAGGGATGGAGAGGCTGGGGGAGACGAGCGGCGTCGGGGAGGAGGGCACGGTGGTTCGCGGTCTGGGGAAGGGAGGGTTCGGGTCTGAGGTTCGGACGGGTTAGACCCGGATCCGACCCGCTAGGGTTGGGTTTGGTTCAATTGAACCCGGTTCGGTTCGGGTTGGTTTATTTGAACTAAACCGGGTTTATTGCAGGGTTCATTTGGTTTAATTAAAACTTGGTTTTTAGGTCTTTAAAAATATTTTCGGGATCCAATAAATTTTCGAAAAATTATCCTATGTCTAATTTTTTATTTTACATCAGAAAATATTATTTTCATAATATTTTAATATTATTTAACAATATTTAAAAATTATTTAATTACAAAATATCTTGATTTAATTAATAAAAATTCCAGAAAAATTCCAGAAATTTGTGAAAAACCATTTAAAAATTCTTGAAAAATCAGGGGGGTTACAATCTACCCCCTTAAGAGGATTGCATTCTCGCAATCAAAGAATAACTGGTCAACATAGATGACACAGTTGCAAATATTGTTCGATGCACATTACGATTAAGAAGAGTCAAGGTTGAGGGTTTAAAACACATAGGGAAAATCATTTCCCTAAGCAATGGAAGTTATGAAATTTTCAGAAGAAAGAAAATCTAGAAAACCAGGTTATCCTTTAAAAACATATCAGATTAACAATTATAATTATTCTAGGTTATCAATAGGTTATCTATTTCTAGCAAGTTAAAACTGTCAGGTTAAGTCTAAGGTCACGAACCAGCAGGCACGAACTATAGCAAATCTAGAAACATATAACTATAAAACTTACGTGCATTAGCTACTCCATGAATCTGTACGTCCTCCAAAGTCATCGCGAAAGCTTGTCCGCGTCCCTGAGGTGATGCCTTCTGCTCCTGCTGAGCCTGCTGGAAGAGTGCTGCTTGTGGTGCCAAGGGTGGCCTTAGATGATACCCTCCTGGAGCTGGTGGTATGGCTCCTTCAACTTCCATTTGAGGTGCTCCTAATGCTGGATAAGCTGGCATCGGTACTGGTAACGTTTGTCGGTTTATCATTGGTGCTCCTTCTCGACGCTCGGGGCATTCCTTCACTAAATGCTGACTGGACCCGCAAGCTAAACATAATTTCCTTTTGCGTCTGCACTCGTTCTTAATGTGGCCTCTCTTGCGACAATATTGACAGATGGGTAGTACTTGCGGAGATGCTTCTGGTGGCTGGTGCATGTGAGACTTCTTTGTAATTTCTTCCTGTGGTGCTCCGGCTGGTGCTGATGTGGCTGGTTGATGAATCATCAAAGCTTTCTCTCGACGTTCAAGGAAATCCCTTACCGAATGCTTTTTGGATCCGCAAGATAAACATTGTCCCAGTCTGAGTCGACATTCCTTAGCGAAATAACCTACCTTGCCACAGTAGTGACAAGTAGGAAGGACTAGTGCAAGTGGTGGATTCATCTGTGGTCACTTTGCAACTCTTTCTTGTTGTGCTTGGTCTGGTACTGATGTATACGGCCGCTTCTGGCTGGACTCGATCCTTGTGATGCACTCCATGGGTCGTGCAGCAGTAAGAACGTCCTCGTTTAAGGTAGTTGCATTTGAGCTGATTAACTTTCGTAACTCTGAGCTAAATCTGTCTATGAACTTCTCCGCATGGTTTTGCTGAGCTTCTTGATGAACCTTCTGATGAGCTTGCATCATCGCGTAGAATAATCGAAATATTTGTTGTTCGTCCATAGCCTGTCCTTGTGGAACGGTAGGCATCGGTGGAGCAAACTGCGTCAATGGTGGAACGTCATCTTCCTGGATTCTTGAGGCATGCTGACTTGCTTGACTGTATTGTTGAGATGATTGACCTTCACCAACTGGTGTCACTTCATCTCCGTTGGTTATCACAGCATCTCGTGATATTCCTGGATGAGTCTCTTCGCCGGCTTGTGGATCCATAATTCTGCAACAAAAATAAACTATAAGAAGCACACAGGAATCAAAGCAGGATGCAAGTCAAAAAATTGATTCGAATCCGATATAGATATCAAGAGCGTTTCAAGCAAGTGGATGAGATCCTAAAAACTTATCTTATTATTATTGCAGGCTTGCTCGGTCCCTAAGTTGAAACCGAACAATTTAGTCGTCGACCTGCATGAGCCACCATAAAAACCATGTCACGCCCCAGTCCCAAAATATCGAGGGACTAGACACATGGCAATGGCCAGCAGCACACACCGATGGACAAACCCAATTTAATGGATCCATCGGGGCATACTTAAGCTGTATTACAACGATCAGGGTTTACTAATCTCATCCACAGAATAAATACATCAATATCATCAAAAGGAAACAAAACATCATCCAGTCACAAGTAAATAAAATCGGAGAACAACCCGATATTAAGTCTGTTATAATTATTCTTTAAAAAATAATTAAAAGAGTTTAAAAGCAGCAAGACTGAGCATAGAAGAAGCAGATATTCAGAAAAAATCCTCAGCGATCACCTCGTCCTCAGGTGCTGGTATTGTTCCGAGAAGTGCTCCTGTTCCGTACACCTCAGGATAGATATTCTCTGCTAATCCTGGGGACATAATCCAGATCCAGGTCCTCAGGGGACATAGCAAGGTACAAAATAACTCATGCCAAATTAAATGCAGTGCAGCAATAAATGAAATAATAGGGTAAACTATATAACTATCTATGTGAAATACAAGTTGAGAGAATAACTAGAACTTAGGCTGATTCCACTACAAGCTCTGTGTCTGGGAGCCTGTAGCAGTGATACTATGTAAGTTACTATGTAATTTACTATGGAGTATATATATATATATGAAATCAGCCTGTAGCCTGTGTGTCTCTCCCCACCCAATGTAATCACACGTCTCATGTCCATGACACGCAAGATCAAAACTAATGCAGCAAGTCATATAATATTCTAAGAATATAATGTCTATGTCATGAAACATGTATCCTATACAGAATCACCATGAATATTTCAGGAAGATTCTGTCTCATGAATAGTAACAGGTATCTTGGGTATAACGTACTTGATAATGCAAGCACTAGAATGTAAAAGGTCATGATATCCATCTCTAGGTGACGTTACACAACTCTGCGTACAGTGTTGGCACCCGACTATTAATCGGACGCTAAGTAAGTCACACGGTCCTAGGTCAAGCATGTACAACAATAATATATAAATAAGTCAAAGAATATGTAACAAAAACTGCAGAATTTGGCAAGGTACACTTGCCTGTGGTTCTGGCTCCAACTGTAGCTTTGGTCTCAGTGGAATTTGCTGGTACTGCTCCGGTTGCTGAAATAGACATCACCATCAGATTTAGAAAATATAAAATAGCTAGAAACGCCTGTCCTTGAGTCAAATTTGAACACAGGGGCAAAAATGATAGTTTCAGGTCAAAGCGGGGTCCACATGTAGGCCGCTTTGCACCGAAAAATATGTCAGAACCAATGGTCTCCAAATCTGTCAAACTTAATGTCAACAAGTCCAGAACGATGATACGAACCCAACGGAACTTCCAGAATTAGATTACGATGAGCCGATCAGAAAATCGCCCATCAAGTGGAGCCGTGGGGCCCACGATACGCAATTTTGTCAACGTTCTCAGAATCGAACCAAACCTGGGTCACAGGACCAACGTATTGCTATGAGTCCAATGGCTCAAGTTTTGTTTTGATCCGACGTGTATACACCAAGTTACAGCGAGATTTAGAATAGGCAGATACGGGACGTTGTCGGCGGATACGCGTTGATTCCGGTGTGCACGCACATCCAAATCAATTTCTGCAAAATTTTGCACATCCGTATCAACGGCGCACACCTTTCAGTGAAGACCGCACGCGACCAAGTCGTCCCGTTTGGCAGGGCGTACTCAGTTCCGGGAGAAAATAGGGTATTAATTTTCCTGTTTTTGGATCGCGGTTCGCGATCACCACAGGACGCGACATACCGAGTGGGTTGCACGAGCATCGAGAGGGTCATACAGGCTATGCGTTACAACTGACAGAACAGAAAATAGAGCAACGAGGAGAGAGAACGGGTTACCTGAACAGAGCTTCACGAAACCGAGTTTCTCGTGTCCGTGTGTTGACACGACACTGTGACACGGTGTCCTGTATCCGGGTTTAGGGCTAGGGTTCCGGTGGGCAGCGGCTAGGGCTGAAGGCGGAGGGCCGAGCTTCGCTGGAGGGAGGCGCTGGAGACGCCGGTCTCGGGGCAGCCCGCTGCGCTGGTGGCGGGCCGCTGTTGCTACTGCTTCCGGCGAGGGCTGGTGGAGGCGGGCGGCGCTCGGGCGAGCTGCTGCTGCTGCTGTGGAGGCCGCCGGAGGAGGCGTGGGCTGCGGGGAATCCGGCGAGGTTATCATGGAGGAAGGAGGGCGGACGAAGGCGAAGAGGTGAGGGGTGAGGCAGAGGGGGACGCCGGAGACGATCGGGGAAGACGGTGGAGGAGACGGGGGCGGAGCTACTCGCGGTGCTGCAGGGAGTGGTCGAGGACGACGGCGGGGAGAGGGCTCGACGGTGGTGGGGTTCGTCGGAGAAGGCGGAGGAGGCAGCAGGGAGAGAGGCGGAGGCAGGATTTATAGGAGATCGAGGGAGAGGGAGAGGCGGCCGGTGCGGGGAGGGGAACCGGAGCGGCGGCCGACGCTTAGGCGGAGGGGAGACGGAGCGGCTGGGGGAGACGAAGCGGCGTCCGGCGGAGGGCCACGGTGGTTACGTGGCTGGGGAAGGAGAAAGGGTTCGGGTCTGAGGGTTTCGGGTCGACGGGTTAGACCCGGATCTGACCCGCTAGGGTTGGGTTTGGTTCAATTGAACCCGGTTCGGTTCGGGTTGGTTTATTTGAACTAAACCGGGTTTATTGCAGGGTTCATTTGGTTGAATTAAAACTTGGTTTTTAGGTCTTTAAAAATGTTTCCGGGATCCAATAAATTCCCGAAAAATTACCCTATGTCTAATTTTTTATTTTACATCAGAAAATATTAATTTTATAATATTTTAATATTATTTAACAATATTTAAAAATTATTTAATTACAAAATATCTTGATTTAATTAATAAAAATCCCAAAAAATTGTGAAAAACCATTTAAAAATTCTTAAAAAATCAAGAGGTTTACAATTCTTGATAGTCAAAGCATTTAGGGCTCTGTATTCAATAAACATGCAGACTGTCCCATCTTTCTTCGGTATAAACAGCATCGTTGCTCCCCAGGGGGATACACTCGGACGGACAAATATCTTGTTTTGCAAATCCTCCAACTGTAGCTTCAGGTCATCCAGTTCCTTCTTCGCCAATTAGTACACATTAGAAGATACTGGCGCTGCTCCAGGTACCAACTCAATGGTGAACTCTACTTCTTTATATGGAGGTAGACCTGGCAACTCCTCTGGGAAGACATCCTCGAACTCTGCAACTATCGACGGGGGTACAACCTCCATCATCATGTAGACTTCAACTATCTGGCCTAATCCTTGCTCGATGGTCCCCCATATAAATTCGTACTCCTGGCGATCTGGCGGTCTAAAAATAATGCTACCCCTTTGGCAATCTAGTATGGCATGGTACTGGCTCAACCAGTCCATCTCCAATACAACATAAAAATTTAGCATTGGGAATACCAAAATTTGAGCTCTCATCTCCCGGTCGTACATGATTACTGAGCACGTCCTAACAGTACTGGTAACCGGTATGATACTTCCTCCGGTAAGAATCTTCCAACTCGTAGGCAAGGGGAAAGTAGATAATCTATGCATTGCTATGAAACTACTAGATATAAATGATTACGTAGCACCATAATCAAATAATACAGTTGCAGGTAATGATGCAACTAAAATGGTACTTGTGATAGCATCTCCCTTGGGCTCCTCAGTAACTACAAGTGTAAAAGTCTGGCCTCGCCTCTGTCCTCCTGCCTGCTGTCGGGCTCGATCAAACTGAGTCTCATGTGGGACCAAGGGTGGTCCCCTCTGAAATCCTCCAGGTGTAGGTGGACGGTGCCCTCCGGCTCCTTGGAATGGTGCCCTATGGACTGGTGCTACGAGCCTCTGTCCTGACTGTAGTGTTGTATCCATACGCTATGGGAAATCTCGGGAAAGGTGTTGACTCGCCCCACAGATCATGCACGTCCCCAGCCTCTTCCAACAATCCTTGTGAACATGTCCCATATTGCCATAATAGTCCCTCTGGTATGGTGTATCGCTCTAAGGTGACTGCACTCCTGGACGACGGATCGATCCTCCTAATCCCTAATGTCCTTCGGCTTGTGCGGCTCCACTGGGATGCCTCTGACTCATCGGTCCCTTGCCAATAGCCTCCTGTATCTTGGCCTCTGTTAGAACCTCCTTGTAAGAGATCCTGACCTACGAGATAGTAAATCTCTAGAACTCGCAAGTCAACCCGTTGTGGAACCTCTTGGCCTTCTCTAAATCATTTGGTATCAGGGCGACACCAAATATACTAAGACGACTAAACTTTGCGTCATACGCATCTACAGTCATGTTCCCTTGCTCTAGATGCAGGAACTGAGAGTAGAATGCATTCCTGGCCGTAGCCGAGAAGTACTGCGTATTGAAGTATTCCAAAAACTGCTCCCGCGTCTACTTCTTGCCGATGCTGCGCTCCATAGAGTCCCACCAGTGATGGATATTTTCTTTCAACTGGGCCCTCACTACAGTCATCCATAGATCCGGAGGTAACTGGGAAGCCTCCAGTAACATCTCTGTGTTGGCGACCTAATCTGATATCTCATCTGTGGTCTCGCTACCAGTAAAGGTCCCCAGGCTCATCTAATAAAACCCCAAAACCGTGCCTGCTGGCTGAGCAAGTGCATGTGTTGGTGTGGGTGCTGGTGCTGGTGGCCTCTCTATAACTGTCATCAAGCTCTGCCTGATGCCATTGTGCCTACATAATGGCCTGAAAGAACTGGAATATCTACGGATGTCCCTCCTGCAGTGGCATCTGAGGCGGAAAGGGCACGTATGACATGTGCTGAGTGTACGGCCCGTATGACATCTGTGGAGGAAAGGGTGAAGGTGGAGGAAATGGTCCATATGGCTGTCGTATCGGTGTCTCGGAGGTTTGTCCCTGCTGCTCGACTAGTACAGGCTGCTGCTCTGGCCCGATGTGGACTGATGGAGTCGTTAGGATAATCGGGACCTGCCTCTGGGGTTGGTCCCCTGGAAGAACTGGTGAACTATCGTCACTCAGTGTGGTATCCGACGCCTGGTCAGCTCCATGAGCCGCGCGTCTGCTGCACAAGTTCATCTCTCTGCACGAGATTGAACTAAATTAGAAGAGTATGAAAAGAAACAAACACGATGTATATATTCAAGAGGTTCAAAAATGGTAATCAATGTAGATGAGATCTAATAATTCTCTACCCTATTGCAGGCTCGTTGGGCATGATACCATACCACAAGCCATAAACATGACCTACATGGGCCACTACTAAAATCATGTCACGCGCCAGTCCCAAAATATAATGGGACCGATACACAACTAGGCCAGCTGATACGAACTAGGATAGGTTCCCAATTTAATGGCCCTATCTAAGTTTTACTACGCTGAGGTATGGAATAAGTCCATATCTAAACTAAACATGAAACATGTAACATCTAATCTCACCCACAGAACATAAGTAAAAAAATACTAGATTTAAATACAAAAATAAAGATATGGAGTCTGAATGTCATCATACAGTACCAAGATAAGTCTGGTGGGAACAAACCCACTGAATACAATACTTAATAAATGTACAGAAGGTAGATAAGATAAGTAGACTAGAATATTGCTAACTAGATAAGATGCTCAAGTCCGAGGTAGTAGGCCTATCGAGACTCAAGAAAACTCTGACGGTAGCACCTCCAGCTCCTCCTCAGTCGCGTACCTCGTCTCCTGATCGAGCCTGTCACGACCCGCACCCGGAAGTTCGGGCACGAGTGCGTGGGTACGTCCAGCCTACGCCGCAGAATCGGCGGTAGTACGCTGTCTAGGTCAAATCCAGATTTACTAACTAGCTCATTCACAAATAACATAGGCAAGATAATAAATAATGAGAAATGAAACTTAAGATTGCAACTGAAATAAATGTGACAACAGATTCAAATATTTTAGTACAGGAATCAGAATGAAATCGGGGACAAACCCGATTGCTAAGATAAAGAGCAAAACTAAGATAACTACTGCTAACTACTCAGCAGGAGTAGCTTTCTGTGCGGGAACTGGCTCTGCAACTGTATCACATGCTGCCTCATAGGGGCCATAATAGGTGGGGGCAAGGTTGTAATCCCCCTGATTTTCAAATTTTGATAATATGGAATTTTCCCCAATTTACTGTAATTTTTCTGATATTTTTCTGGAATTAAATTAAGGTGTTTTAATTATTGAAGGATTTTTTAATTGATAATAAATAATATTAAAATATTATGAAAATAATTTTTTATGGTGTAAAATGAAAAACTGAACTTAGGGTAATTTTTCGGGAATTTATTGGACCCCGGATGAATTTTAAAAGCCCTAAAAATAAAACTATTATTATTAATTGAAAATTTATTAATTATTTATGAATTAATTATCTATTAAATCCAACCCGGCCCAATGGGCGGCCCAGCCCGCATTGCTGTCGGGTCGGGTCCAAGAGAACCCGACCCGTGGACACCCGTACCCGCTTCCTTCTCTTCCCCAAACCGCCCCGAGCCGACCCCTCACCTCCCGCCGGCCGGCCGCCACCGCTACGACTCCCTGAAACTGCCACCGCTTCCCCTTCCTCTCCCCTTCACCGTCCGCCTCCTCCCCTACCCTAACCGTCGACCCTCCGCCTCCCTCCACCACTCTATAAAACCCCAACCCGACGCCGGCTGCCCCGCCTCACCACGATCTTGCCGAAACCCTAGACCCGCTACCCTCCGCCGGTCGAGTCGCCGCAGCCCGCCTCCAGCCCTCGCCGCCCGGACCCGCCTCGCCGTCCTCCGCCCTCAAAAACCCAGCGCCTCCCCGCCTTCCTCCAGCGCCGGCTCCCACTCGACCGCCTCCTCCGCTCCTGAACTCCCCCAGCCCCGCGCAGCCCGAGTGAGCCGAGCCGCCGCAGCCCCGAGGCCCGACGCCGCCTGCACTGAACCGCGCCGCCCTCGCCGGCCTCGCCCAGACCCGACGCAGCAGGACACAGCAGGACACAGGAAGACCCGGACACGTGAAAACCCTAACCCTAATTTTGAACAGTGTCGGACACAAGTGCACAGGACACGAGGACTCGATTTTTCAGACCCACTTCAGGTATCTGTAACTTCCTGCTCATAGCTCGGAATTCGATTCCGTAAATTGTATTGCGTAGCCTGTATGACCCTCTCGGTGCCCGGACAAACCGCTCGGGGCATCGCGACCTGTGGTGATCGCACACCGCGATCCAAAAACAGGAAAAACCCAGACCCTGATTCACCCCGGAATCGAGTACGCCCCGCCAAACGGGACGACTTGGTCACGTGCGGTCTTCACCGACACGTGAGCATCGTAGATACGGACGTGCGGGCTTTCGCAGAAGCTGATTCGGATGTGCGTGCACACCGGAATCAGTGCGTATCCGCGGACAACGCCCCGTATCCGTACTTTCTATTTCTCGCTGTAACTTAGTGTACACAAGTCAGATCGAGACGAAACTTGCGCCATCGGACTCGTAGCAATACGCTGGTCCTGAGGGTCAAGTTTGGTTCAATTCTGAGAACGTTGGAAAAATCGCGTGTCGTGGGCCCCACAGGCTCCACCCGACGGGCGATTTTGAGAACGGCTCATCGGAATCCAATTCTGGAAGTTCCGTTGGGTTCGTATCATCGTTCCTGACCTGTTGACACTAAGTTTGACTATTTTTGAGACCTTTGATCCTGGCACGTTTTTCGGTGCAAAGCGGCCCATATTTGGACCCCGCCTTGACCCGAAAATGACGTTTTTGCCCTTGTCTCCAAATTGGACTCAAGGACAGGCGATCCAAACTGATTGAAGTGTTCTGGATCTGATGGTGATGTTTATTTCAGCAACAGGAGCAGTCTTTGCAAATCCAGCTATTGCCAGAGCTACATTTGAAACAGAAAATCCAGGCAAGTGTACCTTGCCATTAAATGCAGTATTTAATTCATTTTGAATCTCTTGCTCTAATTTCTGTGACTGTGGTACTTGCCCTATCAAGTAAATTATCCCCAGGACACCTGACACAAGCATGATACAGAATCTTCCTGATTATTCAAGGGGGGTTTGTATAAGATATAGATTTTATGATTTAAGCTTTAGAACTTAATAAATGACTGACTGCATTAGTTTCAATCTTGCGTAACATGAACATTGAGATCTGTGACGTGAGATTCATTGGGTGGGGAGAGTATTATCATATCAAGGCTGATTATATTATATATATATATCTGGTTATCTGGAAGTGTCCTAGTCTCTGACACAGAGCTTTGGCACCTGTACTGGCCCTTCGAGAAAACACTGCTATGGTTTCTTGTCACTGATCCTGTAGTAGTCTCAGCCTGAGTATGAATAATAACTCTCACTTGCATGATCACTTAGATGGTTTTAATTATTTAACTGGATTTGTTTGATAGTAACATCGGCATGCCACTGTCTTAGACTTATTAATTTATTGTGCTTCTCTTGTGTTTAACATTTTGATTGACTTGCATGCTCATTCACTGTATTATGGCTCGTATTCTTCTGTACCTTGTTACGTCCCTCTGAGGACCTGGTTTTGTTCTCCAGTTATAGCAGACGAGATCTACCCTGAGGTGTACGGAACAGGGGCACTACTCGGAGCAGTTCCTGAACCTGAGGACGAGGTGACCGCTGAGGACTTCACCTGAACAAATGCTTCGCCCTGCTCAGTTTATTGCAAATAAACTTTATTTCTGTTTAAATGAACTCTTTATTTCCTGTATTTGAGAACACTTGTGTAACAGACTTAATATCGGATTGTTCTCCGATTTTAATTACTTGACTGTGGATGTTTAATCTTTCATTATGCTATCTTATATTTGTGGATGAGGTTAGTAAACCCTGGACAATGTAATACAGCTTAAGTATGCCTGATGGATCCATTAAATTGGGTTTGTCCATTGGTGCATGCTGCTGGCCATTGCCACGTGTTCAGTCCCTCGGTATTTTGGGACTGGGGCGTGACATGGTTTTTTTTGTGGTGGCCCATGCAGGTCAACGACTAAATTGTTCGGTTTCAACTTAGGGACCGAACAGGCCTGCAATAAGAATAAGATAAGTTTTTAGGATCTCATCCACTTGCTTGAAAACGTTCTTGATATCTGTATCGTATTCATTTTAAAAATTGCATCTTGCCTTGACTCCTGTACGCCTCTTATAGTTTATTTTGATGCAGAGTAATGGATTCACGAGAAAATGACGGAACTCTAGCAAGAACACCAGTAGGTGCTGAAGTCACTTACGGAGAAGATGAAGTGACGCTACTGAGTGGAGATCCCTCTACTCACCGAAGCAGGCAAGCAGATCCGCAATCTTCTAGATTTCGGCGTGATGATATTCCACCTCCACCCCAGTTTCCTCCACAGATGCCTGTCTTCCCACCAGGCCAAGCAATGGACGGACAGCAGATGTTCCAGATGTTCTTCGCAATGATGCAAGCTCAACAACAAGTTCAAACTGAGGCCCATCGTCGCGAAGCTGAGTACTTGAGGAACAGTTTAGTAAATGCACTAGAGCAGGCCAACCTACCAGCTAGACGGCAACCAACAGGCTCTATCACAGACTTCCGCCAGCTGAAGCCCCGTACTTTCTCTGGCAAGGAGGGACCAACAGAAGTGCATGAATGGCTCACAAACATTCGGCATCAATTAGAAGCAGCTGAGCTTCCCCAAGAACGTTGGATGACCGCCGTAAGAATGCAATTGACGGACAATGCTCATCACTGGTGGCTATCCGAAGAGACCAGGCTCGGACCAGACCGAGTTACTTGGGAAGAGTTCTCTAGACTCTTCCAGGAGATGTACATACCTGCTATCGCTCGATCTGAACTGAGGGACAAGTTCAATCGCCTCACTCAGGAAGCTATGACGGTAGAAGAGTACAACGCCGAGTTCATTCGTCTGAGTCGCTTTGCTCCTACCTTGATCCCTACAGAAGTAGAGAAGGCCGAGAAGTTTTTCGACGGACTCAACATCGAACTACAGAAGTTGATTGGATCTGTCGCACCAACTTCGTACACGGACGTTCTTGCTGCAGCTCGACGCATGGAGCGAGTCACCAGGAGAGAAACCAGTCTGAAGAGGCCTTCCACATCAGTACCAGCCAGAGCAAACAATGGAGAAGCAGCCAAGAAACCTCATCTGCAACAAGCACCACAGGGATCTGCATCCAAAGCCCTGACTCTTTCTACTTGTTATTACTGCGGCAGGATAGGCCATGTTGAGAAGGAGTGTAGACGTAAGCACGGACTGTGCTTAGGTTGCGGATCCAGACAGCATGCAGTGAAGGACTGCCCTGAGCGTAGAGAAGTACCAAGAGCAAACCAACAAGCTCTACCAGCACCAGGAGGACATCAACCAAGGCCACCCTTGGCACATCAAGCAGCAACCTACCAGCAAGCCCAGCAACAGCAGAGAGCACCACCTCAAGGACGTGGCCAAGTTTTCGCGATGACTGTGGGAGACGTGCAGAACCAAGGAGCTGCTAATGCGAGTAAGTCTTTGTAGTTGTTTCGTTTCTAGCATTTCTGTAGATCGTGCCTGCTGGTTCGTGACCCCAGACTTGACCTGATAACCTTAAAACCTGATAATTTTAACTTGCTAACAATTGATAACTTAGTGTTAACATAGTAATTTTGAACTTGATAATAACTTAGAATTGTTAACCTGATAAATTTTGAAAAGATAACCTAGTTTTCTAAAATTGTAATTTTCTAGATTTCCCACATTTGGGAAATTGCATAACTTTTAATGCTTGGGGAAAATAATTTTTCCTAGGTGTCACTCTCAATCTTGATTTTTCTGATTTTGCAACCGTGTCATCTCTGTTGACCGGTTAATCTTTGATTGCGAGGACGCAATTCTCTTAAGGGGGGTATAATGTAATCCCCCTGATTTTCAAATTTTGATAATATGGAATTTTCCCCAATTTACTGTAATTTTTTTGATATTTTTCTGGAATTAAATTAAGGTGTTTTAATTATTGAAGGATTTTTTAATTGATAATAAATAATATTAAAATATCATGAAAATAATTTTTTATGGTGTAAAATGAAAAACTGAACTTAGGGTAATTTTCCGGGAATTTATTGGACCCCGGATGAATTTTAAAAGCCCTAAAAATAAAACTATTATTATTAATTGAAAATTTATTAATTATTTATGAATTAATTATCTATTAAATCCAACCCGGCCCAATGGGCGGCCCAGCCCGCATTGCTGTCGGGTCGGGTCGGGTCCAACAGAACCCGACCCGTGGACACCCGTACCCGCTTCCTTCTCTTCCCCAAACCGCCCCGAGCCGACCCCTCACCTCCCGCCGGCCGGCCGCCACCGCTACGACTCCCTGAAACTGCCACCGCTTCCCCTTCCTCTCCCCTTCACCGTCCGCCTCCTCCCCTACCCTAACCGTCGACCCTCCGCCTCCCTCCACCACTCTATAAAACCCCAACCCGACGCCGGCTGCCCCGCCTCACCACGATCTTGCCGAAACCCTAGACCCGCTACCCTCCGCCGGTCGAGTCGCCGCAGCCCGCCTCCAGCCCTCGCCGCCCGGACCCGCCTCGCCGTCCTCCGCCCTCAAAAACCCAGCGCCTCCCCGCCTTCCTCCAGCGCCGGCTCCCACTCGACCGCCTCCTCCGCTCCTGAACTCCCCCAGCCCCGCGCAGCCCGAGTGAGCCGAGCCGCCGCAGCCCCGAGGCCCGACGCCGCCGGCCGCCTGCACTGAACCGCGCCGCCCTCGCCGGCCTCGCCCAGACCCGACGCAGCAGGACATAGCAGGACACAGCAGGACACAGGAAGACCCGGACACGTGAAAACCCTAACCCTAATTTTGAACAGTGTCGGACACAAGTGCACAGGACACGAGGACTCGATTTTTCAGACCCACTTCAGGTATCTGTAACTTCCTGCTCATAGCTCGGAATTCGATTCCGTAAATTGTATTGCGTAGCCTGTATGACCCTCTCGGTGCCCGGACAAACCGCTCGGGGCATCGCGACCTGTGGTGATCGCACACCGCGATCCAAAAACAGGAAAAACCCAGACCCTGATTCACCCCGGAATCGAGTACGCCCCGCCAAACGGGACGACTTGGTCACGTGCGGTCTTCACCGACACGTGAGCATCGTAGATACGGACGTGCGGGCTTTCGCAGAAGCTGATTCGGATGTGCGTGCACACCGGAATCAGTGCGTATCCGCGGACAACGCCCCGTATCCGTACTTTCTGTTTCTCGCTGTAACTTAGTGTACACAAGTCAGATCGAGACGAAACTTGCGCCATCGGACTCGTAGCAATACGCTGGTCCTGAGGGTCAAGTTTGGTTCGATTCTGAGAACGTTGGAAAAATCGCGTGTCGTGGGCCCCACAGGCTCCACCCGACGGGCGATTTTGAGAACGGCTCATCGGAATCCAATTCTGGAAGTTCCGTTGGGTTCGTATCATCGTTCCTGACCTGTTGACACTAAGTTTGACTATTTTTGAGACCTTTGATCCTGGCACGTTTTTCGGTGCAAAGCGGCCCATATTTGGACCCCGCCTTGACCCGAAAATGACGTTTTTGCCCTTGTCTCCAAATTGGACTCAAGGACAGGCGATCCTAGCTGATTGAAGTGTTCTGGATCTGATGGTGATGTTTATTTCAGCAACAGGAGCAGTCTTTGCAAATCCAGCTATTGCCAGAGCTACATTTGAAACAGGAAATCCAGGCAAGTGTACCTTGCCATTAAATGCAGTATTTAATTCATTTTGAATCTCTTGCTCTAATTTCTGTGACTGTGGTACTTGCCCTATCAAGTAAATTATCCCCAGGACACCTGACACAAGCATGATACAGAATCTTCCTGATTATTCAAGGGGGGTTTGTATAAGATATAGATTTTATGATTTAAGCTTTAGAACTTAATAAATGACTGACTGCATTAGTTTCAATCTTGCGTAACATGAACATTGAGATCTGTGACGTGAGATTCATTGGGTGGGGAGAGTATTATCATATCAAGGCTGATTATATTATATATATATATCTGGTTATCTGGAAGTGTCCTAGTCTCTGACACAGAGCTTTGGCACCTGTACTGGCCCTTCGAGAAAACACTGCTATGGTTTCTTGTCACTGATCCTGTAGTAGTCTCAGCCTGAGTATGAATAATAACTCTCACTTGCATGATCACTTAGATGGTTTTAATTATTTAACTGGATTTGTTTGATAGTAACATCGGCATGCCACTGTCTTAGACTTATTAATTTATTGTGCTTCTCTTGTGTTTAACATTTTGATTGACTTGCATGCTCATTCACTGTATTATGGCTCGTATTCTTCTGTACCTTGTTACGTCCCTCTGAGGACCTGGTTTTGTTCTCCAGTTATAGCAGACGAGATCTACCCTGAGGTGTACGGAACAGGGGCACTACTCGGAGCAGTTCCTGAACCTGAGGACGAGGTGACCGCTGAGGACTTCACCTGAACAAATGCTTCGCCCTGCTCAGTTTATTGCAAATAAACTTTATTCCTGTTTAAATGAACTCTTTATTTCCTGTCTTTGAGAACACTTGTGTAACGGACTTAATATCGGATTGTTCTCCGATTTTAATTACTTGACTGTGGATGTTTAATCTTTCATTATGCTATCTTATATTTGTGGATGAGGTTAGTAAACCCTGGACAATGTAATACAGCTTAAGTATGCCTGATGGATCCATTAAATTAGGTTTGTCCATTGGTGCATGCTGCTGGCCATTGCCACGTGTTCAGTCCCTCGGTATTTTGGGACTGGGGCGTGACAAAGGTTCTCCTCATCGCCTAAATAACAGATCCAGTCAGGAAAGGAGCAAAGTACACAGTGCACAACAAGATTAAACTAAATATTTTATGACAATTAAATATTGGATATCATGTTGAGAAACAGCATTAGCAGAATATTATTAGCTCAGAGTTAGTTGTAAACAAGAATATGAGAAACAGAAATAAATGAAACAGGAAATGGAACTACAATAGCCAGCAAGAAATATAACATGACCAGAACTATCTGTGTGAACTTGTGTTTGTTTTTAGAATACTTAGTTGGCATGTAGGGGTTTATAAGGCTAATCTGGCCGTCATAAACGGCTATTAGACAATACAATCGAGATCCGGCTGATGGACAGTCGTGTACCAACAGCTATTAGACAATACAGGGGAAAGGGTAAACTACATGCCTTCTAGGTATTCTCCCACCCGACATGAAAAACAAGACAGGAACTACCAATATTCAAGACATGAAATTCAACATTTCTAACACTAGGTGTAAACGTCAAGGGTACATGTATGGCAGGGAATTAATTATCACAATATATAAAGATTAACTTGAAGTGCAGGTACTTGCCTGTTGTTTGGATCTGATTAAATTAGTTCTTGGGGAAAAAGTCTAGAGATGAGTCCAAAAGCTGAAATAGACATTACCATCATGCTCAGAAGATGTCAAATAGCTAGAAACGCCTGTCTTTGGGTCCAATTTGGAGACAAGGGCAAAAACGGCAGTTTCGGGTCAAAACGGGGTCCGCCGTTGGGCTCGCTTTGCACCGAAAAACGTGTCCAGGTCAACGGTCTCCAAATTCACCAAAATTAGTGTCAACAGGTCAGGAACGCTGATACGAACCCAACGGAACTTCCAGATTTGGATTCCGATGAGCCGAACACAAAATCGCCCGTCGAGCGGGGCCTATGGGGCCCACGACACGCGATTTCGTCAACGTTCTCAGAATCGAACCAAACTTGACCCACAGGACCAGCGTATTGCTACGAGTCCGATGGCACAAGTTTTGTCTGGATCCGACGTGTGTGCACGAAGTTAGGGTGAATTGCCGAATAGGCGGATACGGGGCGGTGTCCGCGGATACGCGTTGATTCCGGTGTGCACGCACACCCGAATCAGCTTCCACGAAAACTCACACGTCCGTATCGACGATGCGTACGTATCTGTGAAGACCGCACGCGACCAAGTCGTCCCGTTTGGCGGGGCGGACTCAGTTCCGGGGTAAAACATGGTCTGGTTTTTCCTGTTTTTGGATCGCGGTGTGCGATCACCACAGGACGCGATGTCCCAAACAGTTTGTCCGGACACCGAGAGGGTCGTACAGGCTTCACAACGCAATTTACGGAATTGGAAACGGAGCTACGAAGTGAAAGTTACGCGTACCTGAAGGGGACCCGAAAATCGAGTCTAAACCGTGTCCGTGTCGTGTCCGACACGGAAATGGAAATTAGGGTTAGGGTTTTGGGCTCCGGCGGGCACGCGGCGGAGGGAGGCGGCTGGACTACGGTAGAGGGCCGGGGGCAGCTCGGCGAGGGGCGGCGCGGCGTCCACGGTGGAGGCGGCGGCTCAGGGCGGCCGGCACGGCGCTGGCTGCCGCTGCTGCAGTCGTCGAGACGAAGGGGAGGGAAGAGCGGCGAGGCGCGGAGGCGGGTGCTGGCTGGGCGTCGGAGGGCGAAGACGGAAGGAGGAGGAGCGGGCGACCGAGGGCGGAGCGGTGGTGGCTCGGGTGGCGGCGAGGAGGTCGGACGGAGGAGAGAGGGGGGGTCGACGGGTTTAAATAGGGGGAGTGAGGGAGAGAGAGACGCCGGGAACGGCGGAGGGGGGGGTGGACGTGGCCACTGAGGGCGGGGCGAGCCGGGCGGAGCGGTGGGGGACGTGGGGGCGCGCTGGCCGGCGGAGCGGGGCATCCGGCGCAGGACGCGGGCGGCGTGGGGAGAGGGAGACCGGGTCTCCGGCTGGCGGGTCGGGTCTCCGGGCAGACCCGCCCGACCCGCAAGGCTGGGCTGGGCTGGGCTTCGGCCCACTGGGCCGGGCTGAGAACGGGCCATAAAAATAATAGAAAAAATAAAAATAATAATAATAATATAATAAAATCTATTAATTAATTCATAAAAAAATAGTTTTTAGGCATTTAAAAATAGGTCTGAGGCCCAGAAAAATCCAGAAAAATTACCCTAAGTCCAGTTTTCCATTTTACACCCAAAAATATTATTTTCATGGTATTTTAATATTGTTTAATATCAATTAAAAATTTGGTAATAATTCAAAACCCTGATTTTAATTACAGAAAATTCCCAGAATATTCTAAAAAATTGTGAAAAATCCCAATTTTAATATTTTTTGAAAATCAGGGGCTTACAATCTACCCAACTTATAAAATTTCGTCCTCGAAATTTAAATTATGGTAGGGTTCTCTCTGTCCAAACTCACTTGATTACAGTCCAGCGGGTTTCTCTCAGGTGAACATTGCGGTCGCTACCCAACTTAGAATTTTACCCATATCCTCTAAGACTGTACAACTAGTGAGGCTAGGTCTCAACTTAATAAATCATGGTATTGAATCTTAAGTCTGCAACACAAAACACAGCACATAGGGTCTTGTCTTAGTCATAAAGGGTTATCATCAATTCGTCCGGTCTGAGGGGTATGTCTAGCACTACAAATCATCTTATACCAACCACAGGTCTTTGTCTTCCCGAGACGAGGATCAATAATAAAGAGTTTAAGGGCGAGGTGGTAGAACAGAGGTATAGGGATCAAGGCGTTTTTTCAGGAATTCTAATGGGAATTGTCAGGCGGTTAAGGATCGAGGTTCTATTCTGGTAATGCTGAGACGATATGCTCGAACGTATTTAGGGGGCAAGCAGACTAGTCGACTATACCTCAATCCACATAAGTAGTCATGCGAAGTGCGAATCAAAATGCACTAAGGTTGATCAGACCGTAGTACACTGATTCTGAGTAGACACTTGTATTAGTGGGGTTGATCAGGCCTCAATAATACATGTGTCATGAACAAGCCCGATAAAGGGTAAGCTTGCAAAACTAGGCTATAAAATAGCAGCATAAGTCAAGTTCAGCAAAATTAAGTGCGCTAGATGATGATGAAAAGGAGGTGCAAATTATTGAAGTTCACAAAATAACACAAAATAAGCACAATAGCAAAATCCTCTAAAACAGTTATCAAATTTAAAAGCATACCAGGTATTTAGCAAGTTCAAAATTACTAGGTTGGGGCTGAGGTCGCGAACCAATAGGCACGAAAACAATACTAGAAAAGATATCTACGAATCACTTACGCGCATTAGCTGCTTCCAGAGTTTGCGCGTTCTCCACGGTCATTACGTAAGCCTGTCGAGTCCTTGAGCAGCGGGACAGTCCCTCACTTGATGTGCTGCTGAGCCACAAAGTAGACAAACACCTAGCCTCTTTCTGCAAACTTGCCAAGTATGGCCTGGTCTATGACAATAGTTACAAGCAGCAGCTTGTTGGTTCTGTCCCTGGGCCTGGTGTTGGGGTGCTGGAGCTCGAGGGAGAGGACGTTGAGCTTGTTGCGGGGCCCCCTGCTGTTGTTGTTGAAAAGGAGGTTTGTTGGGTCCCGCATTTCCGGTATCTCTTTCTCGCTTTAGCTTATGCCCCATGTCTCTCTCAACGCCTTGTGCCACGCTCAAGATTTCCTCGTAGGTGCGAGCTCGGCTGGTGGTGACAGCAAGGCGAATATCCGGAGATAGCCCATTCTTGAATCTACGGGCTCTGTCCTCCGGGGTACGAACCATGTACTCCGCAAAGTGGCTTAACCTGCTAAATTCAGCAGTATACTCATCTACAGATATGTTACCTTGTTCCAGTCTCTCGAATTGACTTTCGAGAGCTTCTCGAGCCACTTCGGGGTAGAATTTCTCCTTGAACAGTCTCTTGAAGTCCTCCCAGGTGAGGTCAGGAGCAGATAGTTGAGGTTCGTCTCTAAACCAGGTCCGAGCTATATCGAACAGTTGCAGGCTTGCAGACTCCACTTTAAGATCATCAGGAACACGAGCAGTCTTCAGGAGTCTCTCGACGTTCTCTATCCATTCATCGGCATAGAGAATGCCTTCAGTTCCGTAGAATTCCAGGGGTCTGAGGTTCTTAAAGTCTTTGGCACTCCCTGGCCTCTTGTGCGGCGACTCCTGGGACCTAAGAGCTTCTGAGAGGCTGGTCCGCAGAAGTGCAGTCTGTTCCTTCTGGGATTCCACTAGTCCCTGGAACACTCCGAGTAGCTGTGTCCCATCTAGAGTAACTGCCGGAACAGATGGAGGCGGCGGGAGTGCAAGAGTCTCGGGCACATTCTGCTCAGCTGGTTCTGATGTGCCTCCTACTGTGTTTCTCGTCTGAACCATTCTGAAAGATTAAGGGATAGGAGAATCAGAATAGAATACTTGGAAATCAAAGGCGATAGGAAAATTGAGCAGCAAAGATATCAAGAATTTGAAATAAGGACCCTATACTGTGAATGAGCTTTTCCTAGAATCCTCAATCTTATTCCATACCCTGTCCTAGGGTATTACCCTATTTTAGGATAGGACCTGCATGGGCCACCATAAAAATGTGTCACGACCCGCACCCGGAAGTTCGGGCACGAGTGCGTGGGTACGTCCAGCCTACGCCGCAGAATCGGCGGTAGTACGCTGTCTAGGTCAAATCCAGATTTACTAACTAGCTCATTCACAAATAACATAGACAAGATAATAAATAATGAGAAATGAAACTTAAGATTGCAACTGAAATAAATGTGACAACAGATTCAAATATTTTAGTACAGGAATCAGAATGAAATCGGGGACAAACCCGATTGCTAAGATAAAGAGCAAAACTAAGATAACTACTGCTAACTACTCAGCAGGAGTAGCTTCCTGTGCGGGAACTGGCTCTGCAACTGTATCACCTGCTGCCTCATAGGGGCCATAATAGGTGGGGGCAAGGTTCTCCTCATCGCCTAAACAACAGATCCAGTCAGGAAAGGAGCAAAGTACACAGTGCACAACAAGATTAAACTAAATATTTTATGACAATTAAATATTGGATATCATGTTGAGAAACAGCATTAGCAGAACATTATTAGCTCAGAGTTAGTTGTAAACAGGAATATGAGAAACAGAAATAAATGAAACAGGAAATGGAACTACAATAGCCAGCAAGAAATATAACATGACCAGAACTATCTGTGTGAACTTGTGTTTATTTTTAGAATACTTAGTTGGCATGTAGGGGTTTATAAGGCTAATCTGGCCGTTATAAATGGCTATTAGACAATACAATCGAGATCCGGCTGATGGACAGTCGTGTACCAACAGCTATTAGACAATACAGGGGAAAGGGTAAACTACATGCCTTCTAGGTATTCTCCCACCCGACATGAAAAACAAGACAGGAACTACCAATATTCAAGACATGAAATTCAACATTTCTAACACTAGGTGTAAACGTCAAGGGTACATGTATGGCAGGGAATTAATTATCATAATATATAAAGATTAACTTGAAGTGCAGGTACTTGCCTGTTGTTTGGATCTGATTAAATTAGTTCTTGGGGGAAAAGTCCAGAGATGAGTCCAAAAGCTGAAATAGACATTACCATCATGCTCAGAAGATGTCAAATAGCTAGAAACGCCTGTCCTTGGGTCCAATTTGGAGACAAGGGCAAAAACGGCAGTTTCGGGTCAAAACGGGGTCCGCCGTTGGGCTCGCTTTGCACCGAAAAACGTGTCCAGGTCAACGGTCTCCAAATTCACCAAACTTAGTGTCAACAGGTCAGGAACGCTGATACGAACCCAACGGAACTTCCAGATTTGGATTCCGATGAGCCGAACACAAAATCGCCCGTCGAGCGGGGCCTGTGGGGCCCACGACACGCAATTTTGTCAACGTTCTCAGAATCGAACCAAACTTGACCCACAGGACCAGCGTATTACTACGAGTCCGATGGCGTAAGTTTCGTCTCGATCCGACGTGTGTGCACGAAGGTAGGGTGAATTGCCGAAAAGGCGGATACGGGGCGGTGTCCGCGGATACGCGTTGATTCCGGTGTGCACGCACACCCGAATCAGCTTCCACGAAAACTCACATGTCCGTATCGACGATGCGTACGTATCTGTGAAGACCGCACGCGACCAAGTCATCCCGTTTGGCGGGGCGGACTCAGTTCCGGGGTAAAATAGGGTCTGGTTTTTCCTGTTTTTGGATCGCGGTGTGCGATCACCACAGGACGCGATGTCCCGAACAGTTTGTCCGGACACCGAGAGGGTCGTACAGGCTTCACAACGCAATTTACGGAATTAGAAACGGAGCTACGAGGCAAAAGTTACGCGTACCTGAAGGGGACCCGAAAATCGAGTCTAAACCGTGTCCGTGTCGTGTTCGACACGGAAATGGAAATTAGGGTTAGGGTTTTGGGCTCCGGCGGGCACGCGGCGGAGGGAGGCGGCTGGACTGCGGTGGAGGGCCGGGGGCAGCTCGACGAGGGGCGGCGCGGCGTCCACGGTGGAGGCGGCGGCTCAGGGCGGCCGGCACGGCGCTGGCTGCCACTGCTGCAGTCGTCGAGACGAAGGGGAGGGGAGAGCGGCGAGGCGCGGAGGCGGGTGCTGGCTGGGCGTCGGAGGGCGGAGACGGAAGGAGGAGGAGCGGGCGACCGAGGGCGGAGCGGTGGCGGCTCGGGTGGCGGCGAGGAGGTCGGACGGAGGAGAGAGGGGGGGTCGACGGGTTTAAATAGGGGGAGTGAGGGAGAGAGAGACGCCGGGAACGGCGGAGGGGGGGTGGACGTGGCCGCTGAGGGCGGGGCGAGCCGGGCGGAGCGGTGGGGGACGTGGGGGCGCGCTGGCCGGCGGAGCGGGGCGTCCGGCGTAGGACGCGGGCGGCGTGGGGAGAGGGAGACCGGGTCTCCGGCTGGCGAGTCGGGTCTCCGGGCAGACCCGCCCGACCCGCAAGGCTGGGCTGGGCTGGGCTTCGGCCCACTGGGCCGGGCTGAGAACGGGCCAAAAAAATAATAGAAAAAAAAAATAATAATAATATAATAAAATCTATTAATTAATTCATAAAAAAATAGTTTTTAGGCATTTAAAAATAGGTCTGAGGTCCAGAAAAATCCAGAAAAATTACCCTAAGTCCAGTTTTCTATTTTACACCCAAAAATATTATTTTCATGGTATTTTAATATTGTTTAATATCAATTAAAAATTTGGTAATAATTCAAAACCCTGATTTTAATTACAGAAAATTTCCAGAATATTCTAGAAAATTGTGAAAAATCCCAATTTTAATATTTTTTGAAAATCAGGGGCTTACAGAGCCCTTACACAGTCAGGTAGTATACCTCGTCAAGATCTGGAAGGAAACCAGGTCCTCAGAGGAACGTAACAAGATACACAAACACATACCAAATATAAATACTGAATAAGTAAAGAGGGTGTGTTATCCACCTAAGTGTATGCAATCTGAGGACAACCTTGGTACGTATGGACAGGTATAGGTATATGAATACAACCATAACATTCTAAAGAATGCGACACCCGATAAGTAAAGAGAGCCATAACACTCCGAAGAACGCGATGCCTGATAAGTATAAAGCCACAAAGCTCTGAATAATACGGCGGGTGATCAATATAAAATCTATAACGCTCCGAAGAATGCCATGCCTAATAAATAAAGAGTTCATCAGTTTTCGTAGTTCCGTTGGACACTACGATTACTGAGGTATATCTCATACACCTACCAGTTGTCCTACCCGCTGGACACTACGGTTATCGAGGTGTATCCTAATGCAAATGTACAAGTCGAATATACGACGTGCACACTTTGTACTAACATGCCAAGTCTCAAGTAAATAGAAGTATGATTATGCACTATATCATGATGCGTGTCGCACGTACCGATAGCTAGTTGGGTATGCCAACTCGCATCCTAACATGAATTGATACCGTAATATGAGCAATATGTGATAGGGTCTTGGAAGATATCAAAATACCTCTACATCATTAGGTAAGTCGGCTAGAGACTAAGTCTTCTACACTACTCATCGACGCTATCGTCGACTGCACCCGAGTCATTCTCCCACGCGCACTATTATATATAATATTTAAAGCAACAACTCATGAAAAATATAATAACTAGAATTAAGTAGTAAATAAGGAAAGATATACTTGCCTGATTCTATAATCTACAAGTAAAGAGAACCTGCTCCGGGATCCACGCTCGTACGATCCAACGAGCCTATTATAATAATATTAAATTATCCATTACACTAAACATATTAAACACACACCGACAATACAACTAGCACAACGTTATTCTTGGTCATGGGAATTGCTAAGTTGCATTTCCAACACAAGTTTAGTAATAATACTCCTCTAGGTCTCCATGCACATATATATAAAATGGTCTTCTAACATTTGTGCATGATAAGTCATAGTTGCTATCTAACTACTAGCAAGTGTTTATAACTCAAAATGTCATATGACACTAATCATGTATTCTAACTATTAGGTTAAGGTGTCTACTTTATATATAACATTCATCATCACATCCTCTAAAATATAAACAATCACCTAATTCTCATACACTTGCACACATTAATATGTCAAATTTTTATCTATTCATAGCACATTAACATGGTGACATTGTAATATCTTATTCTATATATGTATTATACATATTTATAAATAAGAATTTAATCTATCATGGTGATAACCTCTCTAACACATGGCTCATTTATATATAACAACTTGCATCAAAACCTAGGTCACCACCCCCACTATAAGTATAATACTATACATACCCAAATCATGCACATATATAATCCTAAACAACATTTGTAACAACTGTATATATTCTGAAATTAAAGTTAAGTTGGAGTTTATTAAGAGGGTTAACAAATGATTAATAGGTTAGATACAAGTGTTATGAGGAGCATGGAAAGTGTCATTTGAATGGGGTGTGTGTGTGTGTGTGTGTGTGTGTGTGTGTGTGTGTGTGTGTGTATTTATATATATAAAAAGAAGCAAGAGAAAAAAGAGAATGGTGATCATGCATATATATATATATATATATATATATATATATATATATATATATATATATATATATATATATATATATATATATATATAAGAAGATGAAGAATAAGAAGAAAAGAGGAAGAATAATAACATCATGCATAAAGAAGAAAAAGAAGAAGAAGAAGAAGAAGAAGAAGGAAGTTTACCTCGAGAACAAGTGAAAGAGAGGAGAACTTGGTGCTCACAGGTTGGAGAGGGGGTGCTCGGCCTTGGAGGTGGCTGGAGGTATTCAAGATAGGGGAAGAGCAGCTGCAATAGTAGAAAGCAGCAGCAGGAGCTTATACAACAGCAGTAACAACAGCTTATACAGCAGCGACAACAACTTTAAGAAGCAGCAGCAACAACAACAACAACATTAATAAGCAGCAGCAACATCAGTAAGGCCATCAGTGGTGGAAAGGGTGGTGGTGGTCGTAGGGGTGATGGTGGTGGTGCTCGTGAAGGTGGTGGTGATGGTGAGGGGTCGGGTGAAAGGAGGAGAAGGGGGATGAATGAAGAAGAGATGAAGAAGGGAGAAGAAGAAGTGAAGAAGTAAAGAAGAAGTAGGGAAGAAGTAATGAAAGAGGGGGATTTAATGTAGAAGTGAAAGATAGGGGTCTCTCCATATGGTCGGCCACACATGAGCATGGTGAGTGGGGATGAGGTTGAGTGTTGGAGAGGGAAATAGTAAATAAGATGTGAGGGGATTTGATTGTGAATGGAGGGTTGAGTGTAGTACTACTAGGTTTTTCACAATAAATAGGAGGAGATGGTAGAGTGTACAAGGATCGGGGTGGGTCTCATCATCCCACATGTTGGTGTCCCCAAATATGGGTTGGTTTTAATGACGGAAGAGATGTAGAAGTGAAGAAAATATTTCCTATACAGGTAAATCTGAAATTAGATTAATTAAGGGGCTAAACAAGGTATAATTAGTCATGGGAGTGCTTTTGGTGTTGTGTAAAGATGGAAATTAATTTTTGGTGTTTTTTATGACTCGTGTGAGGGTGTGAGAGAGTTCGGGTTGAGTTTGGACTCGTTTCAGGCTCGATCAAGTCGGTTATCCAAAATATGTTAAAATTGTGTCCTTGGTGTTTGACATTGAATTGGAAGCACTTATGAATTCAATTGAGTGGGACACAAGTGTCATGGATGAATTAGACTCATAGTAGATTATCATCAAATATTTGGTTGCAAAAAATGGGTCGAAGTGTGTCTCCAATTTCGATTGGAACGAATATAGGTACAAAGTGTAGGATTGAATTTAGATATTTTATGACGAATATTGTGCGATTAAAATAAAGAACAAGAGAGGATAATTATGAGTGACATAAAGGTCAGAATAGAAGATTGGTTTATCTAGGTCAAGGGTGTGCAACTTGTTGGAAGACAAGAGTTTGTGTAGTGCTCTAGATATTTATACAATGGCAAGGTACAATAATTAAAATATAAATATATGAGGTAAATTATAAATCCCTTAATTAATTCAGAATAATCCTAAATAAATCCTAATCCTAGATTTTTGGGCCTGGGTTTTACAACCTACTCTCCTTAAAGTATTTTGTCCTCGACATTAAAACAAACATATAATATAACTATTAAATGAAAAATAATACTACACACATAACTAGGCCATCAAAGAGATGGGGGAAACGCTGAAGAACATCAGTCGCTCGCTCCTAAGTCGACTCGCCTGGCGCATGGTGCCTCCATGTGACATGAACTAGAGGGATGGTCTGACCTCACAATGCCTTCTCTCTCCTGTCCAGGATCTCTACAGGCTCCTCCTGATATGACAAGCTCAGCCCAACAATGATCTCTGAGTGATCAAACATATGACTCGGATCTGATACATACCTCATAAACTGAGATACATAGAAGACGTCGTGAACTCCCACCAATGACTGCGGCAATGCTAATCTGTAGGCAACATCTCTAATGCGCTCCAACACGTCGAACAGTTCGATGTATCTCGAAATCAGCTTCCATCTGCCTCCAAATTTGATAGTCCCTCTGGTAGGTGAGATCTTCAAAAACACATGATCTCCAGCCTTGAACTCCAGAGGTCGACGATGCGGGTCTATCCAGTGCTTATGCTTGTCCTGTTCTGCTAGTAAGTGCCCCTAGATCTTCTTTACCTTCTCCACTATACGAACAACTAACTATGGTCCCAGAATCTACCTCTCGCCCACATCACCTCTAACACACTGGGGAACGACACTTTCTGCCATACAACGCTTCAAAGGGAGCCATCTTAATGCTCGCCTGATAATTGTTGTAATAGGAAAACTCGACCAAATACAAATGGTCCTCCCATGATCCGCCAAAGTCAAGCATGCATGCCCTCAACATGTCCTCCAATGTCTGAATGGTGCTCTCGGACTGGCTATCTGTCTGTGGGTGATTAGATGTGTTCAACTTCTGGCGGGAACCAAGACTCTCCTGCATATTTTGCCAAAAGTATGATGTGAACCTTGTATCTCTGTCAGATACTATGCTTACTGACACCCCATGAAGTCATACGATCTCCCTTATATACATCTCTGCTAGGACCTCTGTAGGCTGTCCAACCCTAAAAGGTAGAAAGTGAGCGGACTTGGTGAGTCGGTCCATGATCACCCATACAACATTATGACCACTATGACTCCTTAAAAATCTCGTAATGAAGTGTATAGTGATGTTCTCCCATTTTCACTCAGTTATCCGGAGCGGCTGAAGTAACCTTGCATACCTCTGATGCTCAGCCTTGACTTGCTGACACACCAGAAACTTTGCCACAAAGAGGGCTACTTCTCTGTTTATCCCATGCCACCAGTAGTACTGCCTCAAGTCTCTGTATATTTTTGTGCCCCTGGATGAATATAGTATGCTGAACTGTGCACCTCCGCCATCAGCTACTGACGAAGATCTCTATTCGAAATATAGATAGGATCTCCACATCTCAAAGTCTCGTCCACATGAATGCGCAAATTGGTTTGCATCCCGGCCTTCGTCCTCTGTCGAAGTCGCTGGAAACAAATACGATATTGTGCGAATTGTTTTAATACTTATACAAACATACTTGAAGACTATAAAATACGTCGAGGATAGACAGGCTGTAGCTCAAGGATTTTCTAGTTGGATGAATGATATATAGATATCGAATTAAAAATTTAAACTTGTTTATTTTGAGGAATGTTAGATGTGGACTATGGATCGATCGAACAATAACGTTAAATTCGATCAATTTGGCTAGGCGAATGTTGATATTGGCATGAATGGTTATTAGAGGAATACGACTTGAGAAAATAACAAAATGTTGGAGTATGGATCTTGGATCAGTGCAATGGTATTGATGTTTAGGAAGAGAATTGATATAAACTGTGACTTAGATGACATGAATGCATAACGATGAGATAACTTGGTAAATTCGAGGATCGTTTAACTTAGAGTTTGGTGTGAGAGTGAGTTTGAAGATATGAGTGAGATCAAATGTTTAATTCGAGGATAAAGTTTATCTAAAATTGAAGCAAATATCGCTTAATGGTTTTGTGAACGAATACGTAAGTTGTGTTGGACGACTTAGAAGTTTTTGACTCGAGTTTGGATGACTTAGGCAATACGATATGAGAATTATGGTTTAGATATTGGAATCATATTTTGGTAAACTTGTATTGCATAAAGGGATAAGTAGACTCTAGCAGATATATTGAGGAGATGGACCATGCGAATTTTTAGGTTTGACGTACGACATTGATATATTGAGAATTTAATTGAACGGGCTTATTTTAGGATGGCTTTGCTGAAACGGACTTGGATCCCTTGAACTAAATATTGTGAATACGAGTAGGATGATCTATGTTCGATGTTTAAAAATTTGAGTGATGCAAGCTTGGATAGAGTACCCCATACGAACGAAAAATAGTTTGACCTTAGGAATTGGGATGAGCATTATGAAACAAGTTGCACGATAAGAATCGTGAACTTTAACTGTACCTATGACCAGGTGATATGACCTAGATTTTAGGCAAATGACCCTATGCCGAGTAAAAAAACTGGTGTAACCAACTTTAGAGTATCATTTGGGTAAACCATAGAACTGGGGCAGCAAGACTTAGAGTTAGGACTTGGAATGGGAAGTGTGCGCTAGTAAAGTTGATATTTGACATGAACAAAATGGACGATAGAAATTGGATGCTAGTCATAAAGATTGGATAGCTCGTATGATGGAGAGAAATGAGACGATATCGAGGATTTGTCGAATGGAATACTTAAGATAGGAATTGGTGATGCTCAAGTAAAGTTGGGATAACTAATTAAATCATCGCTTGGAAGACACAGTAATAAATCAGACAATTCGATAAAACAAAAATCGATATTTAGAAGATTACGATCGAGAGTATGATATGAATGTACGTGAATGACTCAACGGAATTAAGATTTTCTCGAGTAGGTTTTTCGACTTCGCTATCACCAAGTTTGGTTGAAAGGCATATGTTTGAGGAATGTCTTGAATATGTACACGATACAGACTCAGTGATATGATGAACTCGAGTGCAAAGACTTCCCTATCATTAAGTTTTGTTGAAATACATGTATTTTGAGGATGCCTTAAATATGTGTACAATCCAGACTCAGTGATATGCTAAACTTGAATGCAGTCGCAAGTGAAGATATTTAGATTCGTGTAGATAAGTATAACTGTTTGGATAAATTAGCCTCGGCCAAAGATTTTTGTACACGATAGATTATAATATACCATGTGTTGAGCGATGTAGTTCCATGCTAAGGTACAGTAAGGACTAAGTCATAGAAAATAATGATCGAGTGGATATAGTCAGCTCGAATTAAGTGATAAGAGTCATTCAATGAAATAGGATAGCGCGAGTGTGACACAAATGAGATAAACGAGTAGAAGGTTATGTTCAAACGGGTCTAATGATACAAAAAAATATTCTTGAGTTAGATTCGATAGTGTTGCGGCTCTGCGCTAGGTAGAGTAGAGATAGAGTCAAAGAATGCAACGATTAAGTTTAGTATAGTTCGATGGCATCGAATGATAGAGTAGTTCGATGGAATTGACTAAAGCATACACACAGTGAGGATTGAATAACGGTACGATAAGTTCCGCTCAGGAAGTCTCGAGGACGAGACTTATTCTCAGTGATGTATTATGTAATGACCCCCTCCAATCAACGCAGAAATCCGATTCAAATGCCGCAAATGCGACAACCTGCCCCGCCTTGCTCGGTGAGTTGACTCGCTTGATGCAAAGAAATTCAAAATTGGCCCTTCAGAAGTTCAGACTTAGACTTTTTAAAGGCGCACTCGAAGTTTCGCTCAGCCGATAAGAATCATCGCGAAGGTGGTTGGCTCCGATTAACATGTCTTGGCCTAGCCTTAACACTTAAAATATGGACGATACATGCTAATCTCGTTCTCTATCTGTTTGTGTAGAACATGGAAGTAAATTAGCTGAACAAAATGCAAGCTCGCCTTGTCTTTTTAAAATTGTTCAAGTAGTTTTTCTTATGATATCAATTTTATATGTATATGCTTGTCACGTAGATAATGCCTCGATATGGAAGAACGACATGGTATATGGTTCACTCACTTGAGGCATAAAAACTATCAAAATAGTCGTTTCGAGCCAAGTAATGGAAACATAGAAAGTCTTCGGGACTGTTAGGTCACGAAGGCAATTTCCGCACCGGAAGCTGCATAATGATAATAAAACATAGAAAGAAATAAGATGAAAGAAGAAAGTATGGCTCTGGGAAGCCGTTAAGTAAAGTATGTCTTTGGAAGCCCATTCAGTCAGAGAAAAGAATACGGCTCTGGGAGCATGTTTATCAAGAGGAAAAGAGAAGAGAATCAGAATGGTCACGGACAACTTGTGCACAAGATTTATTCCTCGGACGATGTCATGACCCGCACCCAGATTTTGGGGCACGAGAACGTGGGTACGTCCAGCCTACACCGCAGCATCGGCTGTAGAATGCTGTCTAGGTCATGTACTAGCTAATCACTCTCACATGAATATCCAACTCCATAAGGAGACGTAGATATCACCATATAATATGGAATATACTCAATCACATAAGCTAAAGCACGATGAGATATCGAAGCAAGTAATGAAATACAAGATAAGTCTAAACAACAATAAATAGTCTAACCTGCAATCAATAACATCCAATCTCCAAGTATGTCGGAACAAGTCCTCTATGTCACAGTCTGGAAAAAATATTCAGTCAGGATTGGAACGAAATACACCTCTAACAGCAGTTCCATGCATATTGACAAAAACTATAACACAGTATAAAGAAATACAAGACAGATAGGAAATACTAACAATAAAAAATACTGACGAGCATGGATATAATAAAAATAAAAATACTGGAATAATTGAAATACTGGAGCATGTCATTATCAATGTATATCTAGCAATGAAATAGAAATCCAAGTACACGAAAGAACAATGAACTAGTATATAAATGTATACAAGAACACAACTAGAACATATAAAGATGCTAGATCAATATACTAGAGATGCATATCAATGATCCTCTAACCAAGTGTGTGAAACATTAGTATATCATGTGATCGGCTTGGGACTATATGACTCATTATATTGATTAGCGATCATCCCCAACAAGTCCGGCTAACCATATATAACAACGATGAGGCATGTAAGGGTCAGGATGCACCAACGTGAGGTGTGGGTGAGCTATGATGCATGTAAAGTTGGGTATGATCACATAAGCTACTAATATTTCCCTATTTCCCCAGCTAGCACGATGGATTCTAATTATGACTCCTCGTAACAGGTCTCAATGATGCCAACTCGTATAAATAACCGTGTCAGAGTCATGTACGCTATACAACAAGAATTATAGAGATAATCAACATAATGGAAACTGTCAGAAAATGTACTCGCCTGGGGTCCTGTTGCTGGTATGAATCAGAGTCCAAGTCACAGTCCAAATAGCCTATGTATTACAATTTACCATGTGAAAAGATAATTTATTTTAATTTATTTAATTCTGGAATAATTATTCTAAAATTCTATTTTAATTTTATTATTCTGATTTTTAGGTTAATTCCTAAATTTTATCCAAAAGAACTGAATTTTATCAACTCGAGACTCATGGCACGCAAATCGAGGCGATATATTGACCGAAAAGTCAACCAACACAAACTCAAATTTTATGCATGATTTCCTATAGATTTTAGTATCAAAAATATGCTGGAATTTATGGCTCATACGAATTCAAATTCGTTTGAGAATTATGGTACATACAAACTTCGTATCGTGCACCGATGGTTAAATTCTAACCTAGAAGTTCAACATAATTAATAGTATGTAAATAATTCGAATTAAATCTGGGAAAAATATATGTCAATGATCTCGACATTATCTTTTCGAAACTTTAAACGGTTAATGATTCTGATTCCTGGTTCTCCCGGAATCACAAAAACATTGAAACACGTCTATTTTTGGGCATATTATGCTCTACAAATTTTCCAGAATTTAATACTCATAATTTCGTAAAAAAATTTAAATAATCAGAAAGCAAACCTCAATATCGTTCTAACACAAAAAACTAGACCTCGTTTGGAGTCCGGAGCTATGCGCAATGGCTTCTGGAAGATGAAGGAACCCTAGATGACAATTCTCTAAAAATCGGCTCAAGAAAAACCCTAGAAAATAACCTAAACTATTATATATAGAGAGGAGAGAGAGTGCAGCCGCGGCTCGGATCTTGACACGTGGTAGCCATCCGCTCTCCCCGCCCAAATCGGACGGTCACAGTTCGATGCGGCTCGGCTCAGCTGAGTCCGAGTCGAACTCTGACTCGGCTCGGCTCGAGGTCGACTCGGCTTGGCTCGCACCCACCCCGCGGTCACTGACAGGCGGGCCCGGCACTGTTCACTGCGGGAGGCTGACAGGTGGGCCCCTGTTTGCTGACTGGGCAGAAATAATTACTTTTTGGGTTTTCTTTTTCAGAAATTAGTTTTTAATTCAGTTTTTCATAATTAACTCAAAATAATTGCTAAAAATAATCAGAAAATTCTCAAAAAATTCTAGAAAATATATTTGATTATTTAGAACCTAAAATAAAAGTTTGGGATATGTTTAATTAAGTTTGCACCTAAAATAAATTCTTGAAAGTTCTAGAAAATTAGGATTACTAGTTTTTAATTAACTAAAAATTATGAAAAAAATCCCAATAGCCCCAAATTAACCTAATAACAACATTTAAGAACGAATTTCAGGATACGGAGGTTACAAGTCTACCCACCTAAAAAAAAAATTTGTCCTCAAAATTTAAAATCCTCAATTGTTTCATTTATTACCATCAAAATTAAATTCATCAAACCATATAATCATGAAGCAAATCCATATTGTTATTTCACAAAATTTCTTTCCAAATTCTATAAGTATCATATTTCCGCAAACCTTTAAAATTAAAAAATCAAATTCCATTCTTATCAAAATCTCCTCAAAATTTTTATGCTAATCACTAAATACAAAACTTAATATTCAATCCTCTAATTTTAAATCCACTCAATGTATATTTATAAAATTTAAAAATCTCGTCCAAAAATTTTGTATTCAAATACTAACCCATTAATCATCTTACTCCTCAATTTTTGAGCAAATCACTAAATACAAAATTTACTATCCAATCCTTTAATTGAAATCCCGTCAATGCATATTTATAAAAAAATTAAAAAAAATCTTATCCCAAAATTTGAATTCAACACTAATCCATTAGTGATCTTAATCCTCGATTTCTTTTTCCACACAAAATCAAATAATTTAATAGTTATAAAATCTTCAAATACCACATTCAATATAATTTCATAACTTGCAGTCCAATGAATATAATGATAATCTCCTTAATTTTCTCAAATGTTAGTGACATTCAGTCATACCAATGAATATAATGATAATCTCCTTAATTTTCTCAAATGTTAGTGACATTCAGTCATACCACAATCTTCATAAAAATTCATGATTTAACAAATCGTCAATTCTGTCATATTAAATTTTCAACTCTCTTCATTTAAATAATTATTTATCCTCGAAATTTAAGGCACATTGTCTTTCTCTGTCCAGTCATAAACTCTTCATTAATCTTCACTATGGTCAAACCCCCAACAATCAAAGTCTAGAAATTTTTTACCTATAGTCATACAACACACAATCTAGGAAAAACATGCATGGTCATAGTCTCTTTTGTCATGGTATTGCAGTCTCTGTCGAGGGGTACTACTAACTACATTCTAGCAAGAGAATCATTGATGCAAGCTATGGTACTAGAAAATTAATTAATCAATCGAATAGACAAAAAGAACAGAAGGAGAGGACAAAACATAGCCTTCTAACACAACCATAGGTCAAATGATGCATCCAAAGTTTGATACCTCTATCTCTTTAGGTACCACTGTTTCAATTACAAGCACACACACTGCTAGTTCTCTTACCTACTATAATTATTCATACTAGTTGTTCTTATCACCCAAGTGCACACCAAGTGCAACACATCATACTAAGTACTGCTCTCTCTAATACAACTCTAAATGGATACCCAAGTCTGTTTGCAGTGCCATCTCAATCATGCTCAAGTCAACAGATCCTTACGTATGCACTTCATCCACTCATATACTAGTATATATTTCTTATCCACAATAAAATTTTATCCTCAAAATAAAATTATCAAAATTTAACTTCTTGAACAATTTAAACTAAAATGCATATACTTCCTCAAAAGTCAAATGCTCAAATATCGAAATAAAATTTTTTAATCACTTCTAAAATCCTTATAGCTTTGACTATGTTTATTGAATTGAATGTTAATCCTCAAAAATTTTAATAACATAAAATCTTAACTCCTCAAAATTTTTAATAACATAAAATCTTAACTCCTAAAAAATTCTTAAAAATTGAAATTCATTTCCACTCTTCAAATTATAAATTTGAATCCACAAGTATACATATAAATACTCACAGTCTCTAATACTCAAGGTGCACACAAATACACCAATTTTCTACAACCCTCAACTATGTACTAAAATTTGCACTGCCCGGATTACTTGTGATATTACTTCCAATAATCAAAGTTATCATCACACATATTTTCTCCAATGATTTTTTTATCTATTTTAATTGATACACCAATCTAATTATCATCACACGAAGTACTTACTGTTACTAGCACAATTCTCAATAATTCCTTGATATAGAAATATTAGCACTATTGGTATGGTAACACTATCTTCATCATTAGATTACCTCATCACACTTATTAGAACTCACGATCACTTGCACTTTCTATAATACCCATGCTTTACTTCAATCTCAAGGGCAGGCATATGGTTCCATATCTCGATTGATGTATATGTATTTCTCTTCTAATCTTTTATAGACTGTTACACTAATCTGTGATACACTTCATACCTTTCATGATCAATTTTGATATTCCTCTACCCATGGCACACTCATTAATACCCTTTATGCATATACATTTCTTTACTCTTGACACACCCAAGTAATCAATCATCAAATTGAACATTATGCTCCATTAATCTTTAACATAATTCCTTGATACTTAATTATTTACATAAATCATCCAACTACATAATTTAATGACTATCCAGGACTGGCATGCTGATTCTGATAGTTACTCTTGGAACCTTCACTGATACTCTTACTCCTCTTTCTATAATACCAATACTAATTATAATAACACCTATCATAGAACTATTGCTATAAGGTACTATGCTACGGTTATCTCTAGATTAATGCCTACTGCTCACATGTCTAACCAAGAAACACTTACAAACTCACAAGTCATACTCAGTCAACACTAATACAAGATACAGACATAATTATAAGTCACTAATTATCATGCTAACAAGGAATCCTCAAAGAAAAGAAGCTCAAAAAGGAACTGGATTAAGGACTGAAGGTATTTCTACTGCTAGTAAAGAAAAGAAGCGATGGAACAATGTCCTGGAATAACAGAAATAGATAATTCTTGAGATGATACTTTAAGAACCAATTTAAGATACAACATGATAATCATACACGTTTGTCAGAAATTATGACACTCAGAATCCTCGCCACGCCAGTAAGCATAGATGCGATAAACGACAGGTTCCGTAACTCAGGTATGCAACTCTATAATCATGTCATCTAGAATCTTCGCCACGCCAACCGGTATGGCTGGGAGAAACTCTAAATTTCATAACTAAAGTATGTACATCCAAGTCAGGGTCCTACGTTCTCGTCACGACAGCTAATGTGGCTGCGATAAACTCTAGGCCCCATAACCAAAGTAGACATTTTACCTTTCTCACTGTCCTCATTAATATATGTCATCAGATTATACCGTAAATTTTAGCCCGTAAAATTTATCTCGATATGAAATCAAAACTCAACAACGATATCAAGAATTAAAGTCAATAACTGGTCAACAAGAATCAAACTCAATATCAACAAGTGAGAACAGACGGAAACAAGGGGGAAGGATTTAAATTAGAATTTATAATAAGATTCTCAAGGGTCGTCCCAGGAATCTCTCAAGAATTTTTTGTGATTGAGTATCCTCTCTCATCCTAGTATCTTATGTCCTATATTCTATAGCAGGCACGCGGTAGTACAACTAAGACGTCGCACTACCACGACATCGTACAACTTGCGAAGTCTGACCTGCATGGGCCACCACTAAAAACGTGTCACGACCCGCACCCAGATTTTGGGGTACGAGAGCGTGGGTACGTCCAGTCTACGCCGCAGCATCGGCGGTAGAACGCTGTCTAGGTCATGTACTAGCTAATCACTCTCACATGAATATCCAACTCCATAAGGAGACGCAGATATCACCATATAATATGGAATATACTCAATCACATAAGTTAAAGCACGATGAGATATCGAAGCAAGCAATAAAATACAAGACAAGTCTAAACAACAATAAATAGTCTAACCTGCAATCAATAACATCCAATCTCCAAGTATGTCGGAACAAGTCCTCTATGTCACAGTCTGGAAAAAATATTCAGTCAGGATTGGAACGAAATACACCTCTAACAGCAGTTCCATGCATATTGACAAAAACTATAACACAGTATAAAGAAATACAAGACAGATAGGAAATACTGACAATAAGAAATACTGACGAACATGGATATAATAAAAATAAAAATACTGGAATAATTGGAATACTGGAGCATGTCATTATCAATGTATATCTAGCAATGAAATAGAAATCCAAGTACACGAAAGAACAATGAACTAGTATATAAATGTGTACAAGAACACAACTAGAACATATAGAGATGCTAGATCAATATACTAGAGATGCATATCAATGATCCTCTAACCAAGTGTATGAAACATTAGTATATCATGTGATCGGCTTGGGACTATATGACTCATTACATTGATTAGCGATCATCCCCAACAAGTCCGGCTAAACATATATAACAACGATGAGGCATGTAAGGGTCAGGATGCACCAACGTGAGGTGTGGGTGAGCTATGATGCATGTAAAGTTGGGTATGATCACATAAGCTACTAATATTTCCCTATTTCCCCAGCTAGCACGATGGATTCTAATTATGACTCCTCGTAACAGGTCTCAATGATGCCAACTCGTATAAATAACCGTGTCAGAGTCATGTACGCTATACAACAAGAATTATAGAGATAATCAACATAATGGAAACTGTCAGAAAATGTACTCGCCTGGGGTCCTGCTGCTGGTATGAATCAGAGTCCAAGTCACAGTCCAAATAGCCTATGTATTACAATTTACCATGTGAAAAGATAATTTATTTTAATTTATTTAATTCTGGAATAATTATTCTAAAATTCTATTTTAATTGTATTATTCTGATTTTTAGGTTAATTCCTAAATTTTATCCAAAAGAACTAAATTTTATCAACTCGAGACTCATGGCACGCAAATCGAGGCGATCTGTTGACCAAAAAGTCAACCGATACAAACTCAACTTTCATGCATGATTTCCTATAGATTTCAGTATCAAAAATATGCTAGAATTTATGGCTCGTCCGAATTCAAATTCGTTTGGGAATTATGGCTCATACAAATTTCGTATCGTGCACCGATGGTTAAATTCTAACCTAGAAGTTCTACATAATTAACAGTATGTAAATACTTCTAATTAAATTCTGGGAAAAACATATGTCAATGATCTCGACATTAGCTTTCCGAAACTTTAAACGGTTAATGATTCTGATTTATGGTTCTCCCGGAATCACAAAAACATTAAAACATGTCTATTTTTAGACATGCTGTGCTCTACGAATTTTCCAGAATTTAATACTCATAATTTCGTAAAACAATTTAAATAATCAGAAATCTAACCTCAATATAGTTCTAACACAAAAAACTAGGCCTCGTTTGGAGTCCGGAGCTATGCGCAATAGCTTCTGGAAGATGAAGGAACCCTAGATGACAATTCTCCAAAAATCGGCTCAAGAAAAACCCTAGAAAATAACCTAAACTATTATATATATAGAGAGGAGAGAGAGTGCAGCCGCGGCTCGGATCTTGACACATGGCAGCCATCCGTGCTGCCCCGCCCAAATCGGACGGTCACAGTTCGATGCGGCTCGGCTCAGCTGAGTCCGAGTCGAACTCTGACTCCGCTCGGCTCGAGGTCGGCTCGGCTCGGCTCGCACCCACCCCGCGGTCACTGACAGGCGGGCCCGGCACTGTTCACTGCGGGAGGCTGACAGGTGGGCCCCCTGTTTGCTGACTGGGCAAAAATAATTACTTTTTGGGTTTTTTTTTTCAGAAATTAGTTTTTAATTCAGTTTTTCATAATTAACTCAAAATAATTGCTAAAAATAATCAGAAAATTCCCAAAAATGCTATAAAATATATTTGATTATTTAGAACCTAAAATAAAAGTTTGATATATTTTTAATTAAGTTTGCACCTAAAATAAATTCTTAAAAGTTCTAGAAAATTAGGGTTACTAGTTTTTAATTAACTAAAAATTATGAAAAAATTCGAATAGCCCCAAATTAAACTAATAACAACATTTAAGAACTAATTTCAGGATACGGAGGTTACAGACGATCCCTGGGGCATCAAGATCGTGTTGGCCTAGGAGGAATCGGGTATCGCGAGCCCTTCTAGTCGGTACGACACTTTAAAGAAGGATTCCCACACGATGCAACATAGTTCGAGGCTTCGGGGTAGCCCGCACCTACAGTCGGAGTGCTCATCTACCGTAGTCCATAAATGGCTTGTGGTGCCAGTGACTATATAAGCATAAAAAATCTCAGAAATCCCTATGCGCCTCAGTCCTCATGCGTCGAAGAAGCTCAGCATGCGTCAAATTTCAAAATGATGCATCACTCGTTAGGCACATAAAGTCACATCAGTCAAGTCAGAGCATTTATGACTCTGACAGTAATAATGACTCTGAAATACCTCAAATTCGATACTGACATTGGGCGTTAGTGTCTACGTCACCACCATAATTACTTTTGTCATTATTCAGCCGTACAATGCCACGTGTATGAAAGATAAAGTTCCATGCATCTATGGATCCATGCGTGCCATACTCTATGCGTTCCATGCGTCTCTGGCCCCATGATTCCCAGACTCCATGCATTCCAAGCGTCTTTGTCCCCATGAGTCCCAGACACCAAGCATTCCAAGAGTCTCTGGTCCGAGTTCCAGACTTCATGCGTTCTATGTGTCTCTGGCCCCATAAGTCCTAGACTCTATGCATTCCATGCCTCTCTGGCTCCATGTGTCCCAGACACCATGTGTCCCAAGCATCTTAGACCCCATGCGTCCAATATGGTAGTGCTTTTCGAGCCAAGATCTTTCTGTTGCAACTGAGAATATTCTCTACAATTAAGTGTAGGCTACGTTCAAGATGACAAATTCATGCACACCATGAACGAGAATCAACCAGATTTACAGCAACAACAGATCCCAATAAAGACTCCACGTGGCAACTCGGTCGTGACATGCGTCCATGATTGCAACTGCATCGATGGACACATGTCAACTCCACCATCTATACGTGTATAGCACAAGCGTGCATTGGCCCGTCAGCATGACAGCTATAAATAAAAGGGTTGCATACCCACCACACAGACAGGCACATGAGAGATAACAGAAGAAAGCATTCTCATTCCAATCATCGGACCGTCAATGGAATAAATAATCATTTCAGTACTTGATCTCCATCGGCACACTCCCAGAATAAAAAATAATTATACTTAAATTTTATGTATAGAATTTCTTTGTACTTTTTTGTTTGTTAAACACACAAAATTTATTTTGACTTTGAATCAATGGCAAATAGTGACCCGTTTTATATAGATTAAGTTAGCTCGCTTGCAGCAATTTGCATGTGAGTTATTGCATTGAAACATGTAATATGAATAGCCTGAGTAATCTAAGTATAACCCATCTGAATAATCTGAGTAACACATCTGAATATTATAAGTAAACATTAGTACATGTGAGTATAACACATCTAATTAATTTGAGTACATCGTTCACCTGAAGCAGAAATACGCTCGTGACACTTTAAGCATTTTATATGTGTTTCCTGTTTCATGATTTATATGTTGGCTAACTTGATTCATTCTTGGACAGGAAAGAAAAATGGAAAGTTGGTAAGTCACACCGTATTACTCATATCTTATGCGACACTTGATATATGCAATACGAGATAGGCTTTATATCGCATGTCATGAACTTGATCTTAAGGCAAGACTAGAAAGCTGACAACAAAATAGATGGTTCACATAACTAAATGAACGTGTTCAGTTTAGTTGAATAGGCGAGAAGCCTCTCCACCAATGCATTCAATGTACTGATAACCCACCAAGTTGCTTGTAGGGTGCGGGAGAACCCCATTCGGTGTGGAGTTTTCCTCGTGCGCGCTAAGACGTGGAGTTCATTCTGGCTCCTTGGAGTGATGCTTCTGGAGTTGAAGCACATATACAGGATATAATATATTAGAATATCGCCTATGCATCATCTCCAAAGTTGTAAGCCGCTTGCCATATATATTGGAATAACGTATATACTCACATGATTACTTAGTATTGGTCTAGGCGAGTGAGTTACCTCACTCACCAGTGCATTCCCAAGTGTACTGATACCCAACTCCCCAGGTACAAAGAATCATTCGGGTGTAAAAAGGCGTTGGAAGCTCGGTTTGGCAACATGAAGATGTTCAACCGAGGATGCTTGTAGGGATATAACAAGACATGATGTATGGAACAACAAAATCTTTTGAGAGTAAGAAAGATCATAAGTGTTGTAAGCCAAGTTGGCATATTCAGTGAGCTATTTAGAGCCTTGAAATAAGCTACAATTATCAATAAAGAGATTTATTTCATATATTCCGTTGTGATTTCCTTTATGACTTTATTATCTTTCGCTTCAAATGTCATTGTTTCGAGATAATCATTAACTATCTATCTTTTTGTCTGGTACAAGTGCAACCTAGACTTGTACGATATCATGCCCAGTGGCTAACTTTCGGTTCTCAGGAACCGGGACATGACATGAGGTCCAGTCTCGATTCAAGGTATATAAAAGGATAATCTAGACGTCATGAAGTGACAACAGCAGTTGTGAAGAAGACGACGGAGGATTGGTAGCTAAATCAGAACTCATACTGAGCTAAAATAGCAGCACTGACATATCGACGGTATAAAGGTGGCAGTATACTAGTAATATACCATTTTTTGGATAATTTGCTCCATAACCTATTTTGAGGGTCTAGCAGTACACCACAGTATATCGCCTGTCAAAAATTGATCCAGACGTGGGGTTCAAGTCAGCACATATAATGACCGTATGATATGATATAGATAGCTAGAATTATTTCTGGACTATTTTATAATTTTTCCAAAATCTTAATTTGGTTTTTTTAACCTATATAAAGTAGGTTGTGGGGGATTGCCAATGAGAAGCTCATACAAAAGATTCGAGGGAATAAGTGTACAAAAATCAAAGAAAAAATTTGTACTTTGCTTTTAGGACACATCGTTCGAGATAGACTGAAGAGAATATCTATTCGGAGAGTCATCTTCTTCATTCATAGAGATTATTACAGGCTTGAGTGAGTGACTTTATCATGTTTCTTCTTCTTTATTCTTGAGATTAGTAAGCGATTGAACTTTAGGGGCAAAGGGTTCAACATATATTTTTATCAATCTTATATAATTGGATATATAGATTAAGATTTATACAAGTGACATAGTCATCAAACATATATTACGTTTGATCTGTCTTGATACTCGCGTAAGACAGAGGTTTATTATCTTCAGGTAGGTAGGTATCATTTTAGCGACATTCTTGGGCTAACAATTAGCATTAGATGTCACGCCCCGATCCCGGAGGACTGAAAGTCGCCACTGGGCGTGATGTCATGCAAGCCTAAGTTGTGCTTGCACAAAGCCAAGGCTTGTACAATAACAAAATAAGCTATTCAGAGTTAGAAGAAGTGGCACAATATTGTAGAAATTAAATGAACACAATGGTATAAGAAAATAATCACTTTATTGATAATTTTGAAATGATTACAAGGCTGTCATTACATTGCCAACTGGCTTACAACTCACATGAGCTGTACAGAATACACTGACATCGTTCCATACATTATATCCCTTTATACAGAAAATATCTCAAAGCTTCTCAATGCATCTCATGGCATCTACTGATTTTCTGCTCCCCAGGATGAGGATCTACTATCGCTTCCTCGAACAATCCAGCACCTGCGAACAAAACTGATGGGGGTTCAGCACTTTGCAAAAAGTACTAGTGAGTATAAAAGCAACGAACAAAAGCAACACCCTCTGAAACTAATACTAAGTCATCATGTTATAAAGTATTTCATTATTAGTGATCTTTCTACTTTTACCTATGCTCATTTTATGCAGTACAGGATTAGAGTCTGTTTGCACTTCTTTGAAAATATCTTTGAAACAGATTTCATATATATTTCATTCAAGCATACAATAGGGACAGTTCATGCACGATATTTATTATATTTCTATACTGATGTGAGCAACGTGTTCATGAGAAGTATTTGTTATCTTACGGACAAGCAACAATATTTATTTATTCAGTTCTTTTTTATGAGCAGGATACTATCATTTCTTATGAGGCAACTTCTTTCTGCACTAGTACGCATGAATGTTAGGAGCTGTGACTCAACTTCAGCTTTACTTATACGCGAATACTAGCAACAACTCATGTGAACTGAAAGGCAATATTTCTTATAACATGGTTTATTCTTAGAAGCAACATGCAATAGAAAATATAATAATATGATCATTATTTATTCAGTGATCCTTATCCTTCGTCGGATGGTTATCCCTGCAACAGACATACTAGTTAGCCACAATTTTTATATATCAATGATCTCAATGGACTAGTCATCTATATCTCAAGGGACTTCGCATCTATCGGTTAGGCTTGCAAAAAGGTTGCACCGAGCATGCTACCTAACTACATGATGGCCCATGAGAGTTCTTCCTCATAAATTAGCAGCAGTGACTCAAGGTTCAGCTCTGCACTAGTACGCATGAATGTCGGGAGCTGTGACTCGGCAACAACATCTCACCCAAACATACATGAACACTAGCAACTGTGACGCAGGATTCTGCTCCGCATTAATGGACACAATACCCCAATAGATATCAAGGACCCTCCCTCAGGGTGCTATCACAATCTCTTCCGGACCGACCGATTCTCAGTGCCCCAGGAACCGTTCGAGAGACTATTACTTTGTGCACAAGTTGTCCTAGGTCGATGCAAGACATGAACTTCTATGAGATAAAATATATCATAAGCACTATTTTGAACACAAGCACACACTTCCATATTCTCTTTACTTATCTAATAGCTACACCCACTAGATTTCAAGGACTGTATCTTAGGGTGCACTATTAGTGCCTCTTATCATTTTTTTACAAAATAAATATTTTCATACTGATCCATCTTTAAGGTAGCGATAACGAAAATATGTAAGAAATCTCTATTTGAGCAATCATGGCAACATTTATGTTATCTCTCGTTACTAAGCATGCATTTATATTCTTATTTAGCAAACAATAAGGGACATGTTCAAGCATACTTTTACTCTTGTTTATTAGCAATACGATAGGGACATGCCAAAATTCTTTTATTCTTGTTCATTAGCATAGCAATGGTGAGTTCAATAGCAGTGACTGTGTAACTAAGCATGCAACATTCTTTTATTGACTTAGCATAGCAAGGGTTCTTTCATTGACAAGCATACAAGTTCTCTTATTAAGCATACATGGTCAAGTTCTAGCAGTCTCCTTAGGAATATTAATCTTCTTAGCAATAAGTGATTATTAAACCAGATTCTTTATTAACTGTGAAAGAATCAGAGAATGTAGTTCTGCCCACTCACCAAGATCAATCATTTTCTGTTTAAACAAGGAGATCTTCGTGAAGGCTTCTTCTCGAGCCAGCAACCGATATCTCTTATTACATAGTGCCAATGCGGAGTGAGGCACTACATAATTATCCAACGAGAAAAAATTTCCTCCTTAAAACTTTAAGGAGAAACCTACAATATCCAGAGTAGAGATAGTCATCATCCTTTGCCATCATCAATTGAAAACTCTAGCACATCAGGAAATCATATCTCTCAAGCAATAAAATAATCTAAAAAAATTTGTCGGCATCTTTTGAAAATATTTATGGAGTTATCGTATGGAAAGCTCATTGCATAAACGATATCAAGCGGCAAGAAAATATCTACAGTTGGAGCGAAGCAACGGAATGGCTAAAGGATCGAGTTGCTCTAATACCACTTGCCAAGCCCTGATCCTGGAGGACCGAAAGTTACCACTGGGTGTAATGTCGTGCAAGCCTAAGTTGTGCTTGCACAAGGCCAAAGCCTGTACAATATCAAAATAAGCTATTCAGAGTTATAAGCAGCGGCACAATATTATGAAAATTGAATGAATGCAATGGTATAAGAAAATAATCTCTTTATTGATAATTTTGAAATGATTACAAGGCTGTCATTACATTGCCAATTGGCTTACAACTCACTTAAGCTATACAGAATACACTGACATCGTTCCATACATTAAATTCCTTTATACAAAAAATATCTTAAATCTTCTCAATGCATCTCATGACATCTACTGATTTTTGGCTCTTGAGAATGAGGATCTGCTATCGCTTTCTCGAACAATCCAGCACCTACGGATAGAACTGGTAGGGGTCAGCACTTTGGAAAAAGTACTGGTGAGTATAAAAGCAATGAACATAAGCGACACCCTTTGAAACCAACACCAAGTAATTATGTTATAAAATATTTTATTATTAGTGATCTTGCTACTTTTACCTATGCTCATTTCGTGCAGTACAGGATCAGTATTAGTTTGTAATTCTTTGAAAACATCTTTGAAACAACTTTTATACACATTTCATTCAAGCATACAGTAAGGACAGTTCATGCACAATAGTTATTACATTTCTATACTAATGTGCGCAGTGCGTTCGTGAGCCATATTCGTTATCTTACGGACAAGCAACAATATTTATTTATTCAGTTCTTTTCTATGAGTAGGTACTATCACTTCTTATGAGGCAACTTCTTTCTGCACTAGTGCACATGAATGTTAGAAGCTGTGACTCAGCTTCAGCTCTACCCTAATATACACGAATACTAGCAACAACTCATGTGAACATGAAGTCAATATTTCTTATAACAGGGACTGTTCTTAGAAGCAACATATAATAGGAAACATAATAATATGATCATCACTTATTCAGTGATCCTTATCCTTCGCCAGACGGTTATCCCTACAACAGACATACTAGTTAGCCATAATTTTCATATATTAATGATCTCAAGGGACTTGGCATCTATATCTCAAGGGACTTGGCATATATCGGTTAGGCTTGCAAGAAGGTTGCACCTAGCATGCTACCTAACTACATGATAGCCCATGAGATTTTTTCCTCATGAATTAGCAACGGTGACTCAAGGTTCAGCTATGAACTAGTAAGCATAAATGTCAGGAGTTGTGACTCGGCAACAACATCTCACCCAAACATATATGAACACTAGCAGCTGTGGCGCAGGATTTCGCTCTGCACTAATGGATAAAACATCCCACTAGATCTCAAGGACCATCCCTTAGGGTGCTATCACAATCTCTTCCAGACCGATATATTCCCAGTGCTCCAGGAACCGTTCGAGAGACTATTACCATATGCACAAGTTATCCGAGGCTGATACAAGACATAAAATTCTATCATATAAAATATATCACAAACATCATTCTGAACACAAGCACACACTTCCATCTTCTCTTTACTTATCTAATAGCTATACCCCACTAGATCTCAAGGACCGTACCTCAGGGTGCACTATTAATGCCTTTTCTTATCTAAAGGCACACCCCACTAGATCACAATGATCGTACCTCAAGGTGCATTATTAGTGCCTCTTCTCATTTCTTTAAAAACAAGCATTTTCATACAGATCCATCTTTAAGGTCGCGATAACGAAAATATGTAAGAAATCTCTATTTAAGCAAGCATGGCAATAATTTTGTTCTCTCTTGTTACTAAGCATGCATTTCTATTCTTGTTTAGAAAACAACAAGGGACATGTTTAAGCATACTTTTACTCTTGTTTATTAGCAATATGATAGGGACATGCTGACATTCTTTTACTCTTGTTCATTAGCATAGAAATGGTCCGTTCAATAGCAGTGACCATGTAACTGAGCATGCAATATTCTTTTATTGACTTAGCATAGCAAGGATTCTTTTATTGACAAGCATACAAGTTCTCTTATTAAGCATACAAGGTTAAGTTCTAGCAGTCTCCTTAGGAACATTAATCTTCTTAGCAACAAGCGATTATAAAATCAGATTCTTTATTAGGCGTGAATGAATCAGAGAATGCAGTTCTTCCCACTAACCAAGATCAATCATCTTCTGTTTCAACAAGAAGCTCTTCGTGAAGGCTTATTCTCGATCTAGCAAACCGATATCTCTTGTTACATAGTACCAACGTGGGGCAGGGCACTACATTATAGCTATCCGATTTTTAAGAAGTAAGTGCAACCATGTCTACGGAGCAAAAGAACACATAATTAACCTTATAGGGGAGAAATAGGCTATTTGATTAACCAAGGATGGAGGATCTACTTTGGTATAAAGATTTGTTTTGTATATTGGAGGGCGATATGCCAAGCCATCGGATAAATCTGCTAATGACTAAAAAATATTAGACCAGGAAGGTTGTTGGATTCATCTGTCAATGGCTGGATGATTCAATATTTTATCACGTGCCCATAGAGAGTTCGTCAAAAACACTAGAAAGAAGTTATATTCCTTGTACGAACAAAAGACGACTAAAAATAAGGTTTTTCTTATTCGTCAACTCGAAGTACACGGAGGGTGCCTTAGTAGCACAACATCTGAACGAGATTTAGGCAATCATCAATCAATTATCTACGATGAATATAGTGTTTGACAATGAGCTTTATGCCCTGCTACTTTTGAGTTCTTTATCGAAACTTGAAATACTAGTGGTATATGTGACTAATTTTGTGCTTGATGTAGTTGCTACGATAGTGGCAATCAAAAGCAGTTTATTGAATAAGAAGATCCGACGTAAGCAGATAGAATCATCACAATAATCCGTTCTAGTTTTTTTCTGCGGGAAGGGAAGACTCATGTCATAGTCGAGAACAATAGAGAGTTTTTGAGATCTTTCGAGGATAGACCGCAAAGAAAGGGCTGATATCATTGTGGTAAAATAGGTTATTTCAAAAAGAACTACATGAAGCTCAACGATAAGAATGCCAAAGGAAAGGATGATCGAGCAAATTTTATAGCTATGGAAGATCCTATCATCGCAATGACAGACGTAAAGGAACCTTGTGACATGTGTCATGATAGTGATTGGGTTCTGAATGTAATACCTCGTTCCGCTCAAGCGGACTGCCGATTCAAACGGCAAAGTGCAAACGTCCCGACCTGCCTTGCTCAGCGAGCCAACTCGTTTGAGGCAAGGATATCCAGACTTGGTCCCTACAGGAGTTCGGCTTAGGCTTTCAGAGGCTCGCTCGCAGTATCACTCGACCGAGGCGGATCATCGCTAAGGTGGGTGGCTACGGTGAACTTGTCTTTGCTTAGCCAGCACACATAAAAATATGGAATGATACATGCTAGTCGCTAGGTGAATCACCCCATGCATGCTAATAAGAATACAACGCACCTAGCTAAGGGAATAATCCCAACTTGTATTGCTTATGCTATAACATGGAAATAAAATATTGCTTATATATTCAGACTCTCGCATGCTACCTTTGCCTTGGGCAACTAGACCCGCTATGCCTCGAGTAGAACGACTTGTATGTATATTCAGTAGTGCACTGTTCTCTCCCTAACACTGCACAACCCTAGATAACTTCGCTCGGAAAGGCCCCGTACGGTTTTGCTCGGCTTACCTTCGGGCCCGAGCGAACTTGAATGTAATAAGTTATACAAGTGCCTGCTTGCTTGCTTTTATATATTGCCTAGTTTCAATGCTTGCTGCATAACTATGCCCAGATCGTGAAACACTTTGCTTGTCATGCATTCATTTAGGTTCTCCTCGGAAGACTACCTGATAGTTGTTTCCGTGCATGAATAAACCTGAATGTATCCGGGACCGTTAGGTCGCTAAGACAATTCCCGAACCAGGGGACTTGCACCAATCCTGTAATCCAAGAATCTCTGCTCATTGAGCAATACTGCCCTGTACTAAATCAAATGGCTCGTGGAGCCGATACTCAACATTTAGAGTAATCCTGATCCTGCCTCAACAAGTTACAAATATATATATATCCTGACTTGAACTTGTTCCATGTAGCTTGTTCTATATATATATATATATCCTGCCCTGAACTTGTTCCTGTACCTGACCTGACCCTGAAGATTAGAGACTTGCATGGTCACAGGACAACTTGGAAACAAGGTTTTAGTTCCGCAGATGGTCGCTGGGGCACTGGCACCGATCTGATCCGGACGGAACTCCTGATAGTCGCCTGCTATAGGACGGAATGCCCTGGGACGTCCTGCTCTATGCGTCGTACGACATTCCGTACTGAGACTAGACCGTCCATTATGGCACCGTGCTAGTGACCTCATGTTCATATAGATAAGTCATCCTCGCTTAGCGGCTATCCGCGTGCGAGTCACTGTATCGCATCGAAAATAAAATAAACACCTGAACGATCTTGTTATAACAACACTTGTGCATAAAGAGCACTTGATCATACTATGCAACACACCTGATATTTCCTGTAAACCGTGCACCCAGTACGGGATCTCGAACTAAAATGCTTGTGTTTGCATATGCTTTGCCCTGAATGCTCATATATGTTTCTGCTTGAATTAACTTGGTTTGCCTTGGACAGGGAAGGACAAATGGTAAGTTGGTAAGTCTCGCCGTATTTTCTCTCATGTCGCACGGCGCACTGCCACACGGATTAGGCTATTCAAATCTTGCATGAAACTGATCCTAAGGCAACTAGAAAGACAACTAAATAGTTGGGCACAGAACCTTTATTACATGTTTGGATTTGTCGAGCGGGCGAGTAGCCTCCCCACCAGTGCATTCATGTACTGATAACCCACCATATTGCTTGTAGGGTGCGGGAGAACCTCGTTCGGTGCGAATTCCTCCTTCGTGCGTGCTAAGACGTGGAGTTCAACTCAGAAGCCTTGGAACGCTACATCCGGAACTGAAGCACATATACAAGACATAATATTGGAACATCGCCTCGCCAGAACATCGCCTGAACCTCGCCTGTGTATCATCCATAAATGTAGCCACTTGGCACGCCTTTATGTTTCAGAGAGAGAGAGCTCGAGCGACTTGTAATCTCGGCTATACGCCGCCTGTAACACTTGTTTCAATATGAATAAAAGAGCTTGCCTTACTCCAACTTGTGTTCTCATGCTTTTGCTATATTGTTGACTCAGTAAACCTGTTACCGATCGCCTATGCGTTCATGATTCCGCTGCACTCGGACAATCTGTGCGACTCTGTGGCTTAGAACTTTTACCGCCAGTCAATGAACCATGGCCTTGCACGGGCGCGGCTAATGCTCGTGCGGCATCACGCCCGGATGGGTCAAAGCGATCGTTCCGCGGGAGCGCTGGCGCGGTGATTCTCGCCTAGCGGGAACGGCCGATTGCCTGCGGGAGATCGGGGCGTGACACTGAACACGGGGGCATCATATTACACCACTCTATAAAGGTGGTTGTTTACATCATACTGAGATGGTATTTTGGATAAGTGAAGATAGACTACAAGGGGACGGCTGCAGTTGTGGGCTTCGATGACATACACTTGACAATGGAGCTTGGCAAGAAGCTTGTTCTCAAGGGGGTCATCATGTACTGAGTTTGCCCTAAAACTTATTATCGTTAGAAAAGTTGGAAAATAATGGTTGTCATGGTATGATTGGGGACAAAGATTGGAAGCTTACGAAGGGTTCTCAACTGCTGCCTCGAGGAGATATGTATTATGGTATGTCTAGACTCAAGTCGGTGAGGTGTACATGCAAGCCAAATACATCAGATGGAGGCTCAAGGGATTCGACAAAAGTGTTTGGATTGTTGGGAACTTGTCTAGGGGAGTCTTTGAGATAATTTGAGGGATAAGGAAGAATTGGTTCGTCGAGACAAACAAACGAATGGCGGTGCATCAAAAATTTATGGTTAGTCTATCTGTCCCATGACAGTTGTTCAGTCTCCTGGTGGGGGCTCTTCTACGGATCCGATTTTGGTGACAAATGGTTTACTAAATCTTAACAAAGCAACATTAGTTTCAGCATTTCGAAGCCATGGAAAGATCAAGGAATACAACAAACTCCAGCTGAAATAGGTAAATATCCATTTTCTTAGTTCATTGAAAGGTATGGGCTATCGAGTGAGTGCATAGTGCAAAATGTTCTGATCACAGATGAAGGTGTACGGGGAGCTTCAGTATTGTACTTAAAGGTGGACAAGTTTAGGAGCTTGAAAGTTCAGGAGCTTGAATTTCAAAGGAATAGCACCGTCCAGTTGGTTGGGCCAGCAAGGGTAAAGAAGCTCGACAGAACGGGAGTACGTTCTGGTAGAAGATGGAAGTCAAGGACAGACAGCCAAGACTTACGGTGAGGCTGATGGTCAGAAACTTCGATCTTGGTCGAGTTATTGATGTCAACGAGATCCTGGTTATTAAGGAGGTTCTACACATGGCTTCTAGCATCGACGTGGTAATTGATGAGCTAGAGACGAAGTTAGATGCAAATCAATCCTGGGGATTCGAGATCAATGGCGAGGGGGAGCAGAAACAGACTGGAGGAGGGGCTCCTTGGGAGTCTAGCCTCGATTCGAGGTATGTGGAAAGACAATATAGACGTCGTGAAGCGTCGATATGAGTTGCAACGAATATGATGAAGGATCGTTGGCTAAAACGAGACTCAAAATGAGCTAAAACAACATCATCGACATACCGACGGTATAGTGGTAGTGGTATACCGTCAACATATCGATTTTTGGACGATTCTTCATGAACCTATTTTTGAGGGTTTGGCAGTACACCGCGGTATACTGCCTGTCGAGAATTGGTTCAGACGTGAGCCCAAGTCAGCACATATAATGATCGTGTAATCTAATCTGGACGAACATGATTATTGACGGACTATTTCTTGTTTTCCTAAACCCTAAAGTTGTTTTCTTAACCTAAATAAAGGAGGTTAGGGGGATTGCCAATGAGAAGCTGATACGAGAGATGCTAGGGAACAAGTCCATATAAATCTAAGAGAAAGTCTGTACTTTGCTCTTAGGACTCGTGTTTCGAGATAGTTCGAAGAGAAAACTAAAGCGGAAATCTGTTTGGAGAGTCATCTTCTTCGTTCAGGAAGATCATTACATGTTGGATGAGTGATTTTATCGCGTATATTCTTGTTCTTCTTTTCTTGAGATTGGTGAGAGGTTGGATTTGGGGACAAATGATTTAACATATATTTGTATAAATCTTGTATTATTAGATGTATATATAGATTAGGACATGACATAGTCACCAAATATATATTGTGTTTGATCTGTCTTGGTACTCACATGAGATAGAAATTTGTTATCTTTAGGTCGATTGATATTGTTTTTACCGTGTTGACCAACAGCACAACTGCATCCGCTCGGGATGACGTAGCTACGCCACTCCTCTTTAACTCTCACCACCTTGCATTGACAAGGACTTCAATCACAAAAGGAAGATCAGAGTCAGTGCAGATACTTTAACAGCCTACCCATAAAAGCATAACTAGTAGCAGTGGTTGGAGCAATGGATTGTAATATAATACTTGACACGAAAGCAAAGAGAACTTTGGATTGAGACTCTGCAAGAAAAAGAATACAACTTTTGCATCAAACTTTAGGGAACAGCCATTGGAAACAGACCTTTTTTTTTTTTTTTGCATAGCTTCTAATGCACGATGACAAGCTTGTTGAACAGAAGAAAAGAATCTGTGCACAGAGTACTCCTCTAATTGCGATTGGCATTTCTTTGACTTGTTTGTGCAATTGTTGATACCTAGTGAGAAGCAACTTGACATCATGCACTCGATCTTGCCAATTTTCCAAGTAGTTCTTTTTTATTTATACTTTCAAGTGCTTGTAGTGATCCACATGAGCACCATATTCAATTACCAATACTAGTGATAGTGATTAGCTTAACTATATAATTCTCTGGCTGATCATCATACATGTTATCGAAAAAGTTCTTTGACCCTCGCCCTATCCATTGTGGTCCAAATGTCAATTAAATCTACAAGATGATACGAGCATGATCGAACTAGACATGCACAAAGATTTTTAATTTTTAATTTTAAAAGATCTTAAGTCAATCATCAGTAGTCTAAATGGTTAAGATGAGAGGCATATGTCTCATCTACCTCGAATCGGAGTGGTAAGAGAGTATTATTTCTTTTCTTTAATAAAATGGTAGAAATTGGAGACATTGGATTCTAGAGACATGCAATACAGAGTGTAGTAATTAGTCCCAAACTTACCTTAAGAAGGTTCCATGAAGGAGAAAATTTAGGTTGGTTTATTTTCAAGCTCATGAAAAGGTTGTGTGTGGAGTTAAATTGGAGTTATGAAGTTCCAGTTTCAAGTTATGGAACTCCTTTCTTGTAAATTATTGGAGTTTTATTCGCAGTATCACTTTAATGAAATTAGCTTTAAAGAGCTTTCCTTTCGTTTTACCTCTTCCCTTAGAATGTGTAATCATGTTTTCTTAGATTGCAAAACCTTGTGTATTTTGCAACAGATGGTTTTGGGCAGTCTTAAGTTAATGCTGACAATGATCGAGGGACTAATCTTTTTTGTCAATTTATGTTCGTATTGGATGAGGTTTTCAACCTATGTAGAGAACATCTCGAAATGCAACGAGCGTCATCCGAGTGTCCGAGAAGCTCGGAAAGTCGAAGACGGCAAAAGTGGCTTCATTTGAGCGTGTATCGGAAGCTATTGGAAAAAACATATATCAGTGTCGGCAGCATACTGCATATATATCGCTGTTGGTGTACCGTCAGTATACCGGTCTGATGGATTTTTGTTCCAGAATAGGTTCTGACATGTTTTGGCCAATTTTCGGTATATCGCACCGCTACCGGTATACCGTCGGTATACAAGTGTCGGTGCTGAAGGTCAAAATTGGGTGTTCTATTTATATAGATCATGATCAACAGTCCAGATGCTTTCGAAATTATGATACCTTCCTGATCATTTATCATCTACTATCTAGAGAAAAAAAATGTGAGCTTTCTCAAGATTGCAATTTTTTAAGAAAGCAAGTGGGAGATTCGGAGTTTCAAATATTTTTTTGGAAGAGAGACATTTCGAGGAGTTCTTCATTTGGTTCTTCCTCATCATCTAATCTTCAGTAATCTTTTATACCAATTGTAATCTAATTTTATCTAATTGAAGTATTTCGTTTATCCGTGTGGATCGGTGGAGTGGTTTATAAAGGAACAAGTGTATTTCTTTTTATTGTAGTAGTGGAGGCTTTTCGGATTGGACTCCAATCGTCCTGTGATTTTATTCTCTGAATTTTTCACGTAAAGTCTTGGCGTTTGTGTTGTACTTTTATTGTGATTTGGAATATTTGGTTTGTACGATTTTTTTGGTCCTTGCTAGGTCCTATCGGTTTGGGAGAATAGCTTTCATGTTTCGTTCCCAACATGGTATCAGAGTTTTGGTTTCAAAACAGTATCAGGATAGTTTGTCAGGTGTCAAGAGCTAACAATCAAACTGAGTAGAAGAGATGTATGTGAATTCCGTGCGAATGATAAACCTAAATGGTTTCAATTATCACTATTGGTGGAGCAAGATGAAAGATTTCAATTATCAACCGCCGCAGAGCAGCCGTCGTCACCGTCCCTGGCCGCGCCGACCGACGAATCCTCTCCCGCGTGGAGAACAACATGCACAGCAGACCCCAGCGGCCCCTGTTCGTGCGGCATTTTTTTCTTTTTTCTTCAACCATTTCACGATCCGCCTTCTCCGGTATGTTCGCAACCTAACCACCTTTGATTACCTTCAAATAGTTTTGATTCGAATGAGTTTGATTATGTGATAAATCGACCAAAAAATCTTCAAATGGGACCACCTCATCGTATACCAATTGCACTAAAAGACGTGTATGGTATATCCGGACATGTGGGCTTTCACGGAAGTTGATTTAGACGTGTGTGCACGTCACAATCAACCTGTATCCGTAAAAAGTTTCATGTATCAGTGTTTTGCAAATTATCCTGTTAATTTTTGTACATTTGTCGGAATGCGACGAAACTTACGCCAACGGATGTGTGGTATCA